>JAOWBB010006631.1:0-21299 GCA_028565995.1 Ricinus marginatus
AACAAAATTCTATTCAAGTTTGTGATTTAAAATAAATTTTTTTACATTATGTAAAAGTTTAACTAAAGTAATTAAGATTTTTAACTAATAAACTCATAATTCATTTGACATATATTAAAAATATTGCATTGAAATATATAAAAACTGAACAATTTGATCCACTTTCACTAATTAAAATTTTAATACATTGATTTTCCTACTTATTTCTTTTTTAAGAAAGCAGTTGTGTTGAGATTAACATTATTTAAGTTGTCATTTAGAATTTCTTTTTTAAATAAGCAATATCAAAAAAAATAGTATAATTTACAAATTCTTTTTCTTAATTGAATAGGAAATATTCTGATATATTTTTTATTTAAATTTTTGATTTACAAAAATTTTTACATGATCTTTAATTAACTTTTAACTTTTAAAATTTTTTAAATTTATATTACATAATTTTAATTATTTTTAATAAATAAAAATGTCAAAAAAATTTTAAATTCTCTAATTATATCCCAGTAATTTTATTTTCTGAATATTCTGTATAACGTAATTCCAGAAAATTTAGGTTATTTTTCTTTAGAATACTCAATCTTAAAAGGTCATTGCTGTTTAAAATAAATTATAATAAATATTTAAAATGTAAAACATTTTTTTAATTAATTATACCTTCTTTCACTATATAACAGCCTAGAAGATTCTTCCCTGAAATAGGCCAAGCTTTTTTTACAAATGAAGCATGTAAATCATCTTTTCTTTTACAGATTAAAACTGGATCACCTATTGGAACTTTAATCAACTGCAATGCATTGACTGATAAAAAAACAAAATCTTTTTGCCTATCCAGTGGAATATTTTTTATTGACAAAACATCTAAAACAAATTTGTAAGAGTAATTAAACATAGATTATCATTTAACTGATTCAACCATTTATCATTAAATTACCTTTAAATGAAAAAAATTTAGCAAATTGTAATTAACATTAAGAAATTTATTTTAATTTCTTTTCTTTATAAACTGTTTCATGAAAATTAAAAATTAAAAGAAAATTATCTATAAAGTGAGATAAAAATGATGAAATTATTCTCCTAGAAAAAAATTTTTTTCCTTCAAATTTTATTCGAATTTAATTATCTAATACGTAAAAAATTAATTTCTGACAGAAATAATAAAAATATGATGAAAAAATCCTAATTCACGAAAAATTATGTAAAGAATTTTGCATTATAAGAATTTATTATCATCCTAATAGGCAATATTTTCAAAATGGAATTTCTTTTATTAATTAAAAAAAATTTGATAGCAAACTTTACATTTACCTTCATCAGTTAATTTTTCAATATTTGTATATAAACTATCATTTTTAAAAAAAGGATGAATCGAAGTTTCTTCATTTACAGGGCAGGAATTTTCTTTATGAACCAATGTATCTTTCATTTGAACAATGGCTTTACAAATATCACATATATACCACAATGAACTATTTGATTTACGCTTTTTTGATGACATAATTATGATTGTCAGACTTACAGACACTGCTTTGGAGGTTTTCTTCTAGTCGAGCTGGAACTGATTCCACAGCTTTCTTTTTGTTTATAATTTTTCTCCATTGTGAGTGACGATAATTTTGATAGTTTCTAAATCTAAGTCAAGAATAATTGGTGCAACAATGACAATTGTAGAATTTTTCGGATGTGCTTTTATGGCATTTGGGCCGCCTCTAGCGATGTTCATTTTTACAATTGCAATAGATCCAATAAGAATAATTATATTAATGGCTAGTTCATTTTTTTGGCTTTTGTCACTTTTAATATCTTCGATATTTTGGTCAATCATATCTAACCAGCATCTCAGCATTGGATTATTTTTGTCTGTATTATTTCAAGAATTGTTTCGTTTTATAGTGTATAAAGTTTTACGCAATGCAGAAGGTGGATTAAAAAAAATTACTGACGATGAAACTCAATTGATAGAAAATAAACATATCCTTGCATATGTCGCTGGTTTGGGCTTCGGTATAATGAGTGGATTGTTTTCCTTGATCAATGTTCTTGCAGATTCTGTTGGACCTGGAACTATGGGACTCATGCAAGGAAGTGAAAAGTTTTTCATGACCTCAGCTGCTACAACTTTATGTTTTATACTCCTTCATACGTTTTGGGGAATCATATTTTTCTCTGCAGTAGATTGTAAAAATTATTTAAATTTAATTTGGGTCATTGTAAGCCATCTTGTGGTCTCTGGATTAACTCTCCTCAATCAAAAAGAAATGTATATTGCAAGTATACTACCTGCTTACATTGTGATGGCAATGAGTGGCCTTTTGGCATATAAAGTGGTTGGAGGTAGTTTACTCAGCTTTAAAGCCAGTTTAAAGGTTCATGACATTATTAAGTGATTAATTAAAATTATTGATTATTTCTTTTGTGTAACAGTAAAGTATTGAATCAGAGATGTTACTGATACTGAGTTTTTATAGTTCTTTATTATAAGTTGATTAATAACATTCTTCAGTTTTCAAATGATTCTTTTAGCAATAAATTCTTTAGTGAACAATGAAAAAAATCATGCTATTTTTTCTACTTAAGCATTATATATTTTTCATGAAACTAAAAATATGAATAATTTTTGTAAATGACTTTAAAGATTTCAAAACCACTGTCTTCACTTAGAAACTTGGAAGCTAACAAAATAAATTGCAAAATGTTAATTTCTAAAGTAAAAGAGGTAATTTTTCAAATTTTACTGACTTTATAAATATTAGATATTTGCATTTGTAACCACTCTTAAGTGAATAATCTTTAAAGGAAGAATTTGAATAAAAAAAACTGATGAGAATTTGTAGTAAATTATAAGGAAGATGTCTTTTTTTTTAAATTATCCAGTTTATTTTAAGAAAATATTAGACTCTTGAGTTGCAATTACTTCATAAAAATAATGAATAGCCATTATTTAAAAAAAAAGTAAAAAAAATATATTCCAATATACAAGTTTCATCAAAAGGTTCTTCCAATACACAATTTTTTTATGAAATTAATAATATTCATTAAATATCAATTTAATATCTTTGAATATACTGTTGTACATTTGTCTTGATAAGCAATGTCTAGTTCATTTAAAATATTGATCTAGCACATTCTTTCAGCTTTAAATTATGCACTACTCATTGATTTTATATATAGTTACTGAACTAAATTTAAATATGACACTAGGTAAGTGGCATTAATTTAAATTGATATTTATACTGTTATTTGTGAAACTACCTTTTTTTTTTTTAATATTTTGTTATTGCAATGTAAGGACAATAAAAGTAAAAACTCAGAGGAATGAATAATTAATCAGAATTTTTTTAAGTTTTAAGTATAATATATTTACCTTTTATATTCAATATGACTTTTTTTTAATATTGAAAGAATTTTTTATATTTAATTTATAACATCTTTACTTATGGTCAGTTTCATTATAAATTTTGCTCTCTAGGAAAAAATACTGGCAGCATTAATTTTGGCAAAAATGAGAAATAAACTGGCAAAATTATTGACTTTTTACCTCATTATTAGAGACTTGTTGCTTACGATAAAATTTAAAAGTAATTTTCTTTTAAAGTTGAAAAAAGTTGTTTAATATTATGAAAAAGATGAAAAAAATTAAAGTCGAAAAAATTGGTTTAAGGGTAGCAAAATGAGTCAGTTACAATTACCAAAAGAGAAATAACTTGTTATAAACCTTATCAGTGAAATTTTAACAATTGCTATAATGAACAAAGATTTGGTTGAATTTTCTTTATTTATGAAACAAGGGGCCACAATAAAATCTTATTACCTTCAAAGTTTTATAGCACCATATTGGTTAAAACATTTTATTACATATAAACAATGTTTCACCAAACACATGTAAAAGTTAATATAAAATGACATATTTCAATTATTATTTTTAAAAGCTATGTATTACAAATATTATAATTTATAATAGCATATCTTATATGATACATTATATTAAACGATTAAGTTATGTATTATTAGTAACAATAATGATACTGTTAACAGAAAAAGGATATGTTGTATTTTCCTGTTTTTCAATCCCTTAATTACAACTAAAATCTGTTTTCATCTTATATAAAGAAAAATTAGTATAAATAATTTACTTCAATTTCATGAAAATTTTTAAACAATATTTTGTCAAACTACACCTTATCCTTTAACTTTTTGTAACAATACTTTAGATAAATTCTTTTTCTCTAATTTTTAATTTATTTTAAATATTTTTATTGCATTTTAACTTTTTTTATTGAATTTATAATTGTCACTCTTAAAATTTTTATTTATTAACAAAAGATATATAAAAATATTTCTCTATTTGGTTTAAATTTAAAATTGTAAATTTTATTCAGTATTTTATAAACAGATAAAAATATGTTTATCCCAAAATAATTATTGAATTTAGATGCATGCAATCAGTTAGAGACAGTAACTAAAATTAAGTAGAATATCCCAATAAGTTGTTATAACTACTATAACTTAATATTGCAGTTTTTTATTGCAACATGAAAGATATTTATACTTTGAAATTAATATGAGGAAATGAAAGAAGTGAGATGTTAAAACAATATTTATTTACAAAAGTATTTGTTAAAACATTTTATATTATTGTATAATGATAAGAAATTAATAATTTTGAAGAATCAAAAAAATCAATTTTATAATAAAGTACAGATGCTTAGTCATATAAATATATAAATAATAAATATTAAATTAAATTTTTATAAAATAAAACATTTTATCCAGATTATGAAGTTATTTTATTTTATAGTCACTCCACTGAGTTGTTATACTCTTTTGATCCGATTTATTGTAGCTCTAATCGTAAATCAACGATATATTTAAATTTTAGATAATTACTTGGAAGATCGCATATTTTGATCCCGATTTGATTTTAAATTATAGCCATTAAAAAAATTTAAGCTTTATGAATCCAGAAAAATTTGTATATATTAAATGTAAACATTAAAATTGCCAAAACATTGTTTTTTCAGCGCTTTATTAAAATTTAATATAGTTTTTGACTTTTTGTTACTCTCAATATATCGTGCTAATAAGCTAAAAAATACATATTAATCTAGATTTTTTCCCCAAAACAATTCTTTGAAAATCTTAAAGAAAATAGAAATCTGGCTGTAGGAAAAAGGATAAAATGAGATACTTGACAACATCCAAAACAATTATTAAAAACGAGAAAGATGAGACTAAAGCTGCTGACTAAAGAAATATTAACCAAATATTTAAAAAATAACTAATAATAATAATATTTTTAAGTTAAATTTTATTAATTTTTTTAGTAATTCTTCAATGTCAGATGAAACTTTTATCACAATGACTTTTTTAGTTGAAAAATTTTGCATTTCCAAACATCAAAAGCAGCCTCATTAAAACGTTTATATAAAATAAAATGAATATAGATGAGCGCTATTAATAAAATTTTCTATAGTAGTTAGTTCATCCTTATATACTTTAAAAATCTAAATAAATATTTAAAAAATTGAAAGAAGGTTAAACTTTTTTTGTACTTTTGGCGACAAAGGAGGAAAAAGGAATTTTGATGTTAGTTTACTGTTAATCTTGTAAAGTTAATATGAATTAACCGGTTATTCAGCGAAAATAATCATTTTATTTCGTATATTAAAATCTTATCAATGAAAAGTTTTATCTTGTCTTTTATGTATTTCAGAATCAAATATTTTTACCAAAAATGATTGATCGAAATGCGGTAAGGCGATTGCAAAATAAAATTATAAAAGCTCGGGAAAATGAGCAATTAAAAGAAGCAATGCAAACATGTTATGATTTGGCGGGTTATTTTTCAGAATATGGGAAATATGAAGAGGCACTTGACACATACGAACAAGCTTTATCATTTAGCAGGAAACTAGGAGTACGATCAGACATTGCCATTGCAAATAGAATGATGGCAGAAACGAATTGTATTTTAGGAAATTATGATAAAGCTATCAAATATGCCCATGAGTATTTATATTTTGCTAAATTGGAATGCAATAAAATTGAGGGACAGAGAGCATTTGCTACTAAAGGAAGAATTTATTTCTGCTGGGCGGAATATCTTTTAAGTGGAAATAATATTTTTAAATTCAAAAAAGCAAATGTGTTTTTAGAAAAAAGTCTAAAAGCTTATAAGAAAAGTTTAGAATTGTGTGAAAAGGAATTAACAAATATAGAAAAAAAGGAAAAGCTAGAAATGAAATCAAGAGTTTTTCAAAATTTGGCACTTGTCAAGGGCCTTATGGGTCATTACACAGAAGCTAATAATTATTTGACAATAGCAATACAGATAAATAAAACTGAAAAATTTAAAAATAATTTGTATTGGTGCTACTTAAATCAGGGTGAATTATTTCTGAAAGCAAATGATATAAAAAATGGACTTGTTTACTTTAACTTAGCTTTGAGGAATTCTGCCACTACAAAAAATAAAATAGAATCATTGAAATCAAAAGCTAAAGCATATTTTTTAGTGGGGGATTATGTAAAAGCAAAGGAAACTTTGAGAGATGCTTATCGGATTAATTCAGGAAAAAATTCAGATGTGGTCAAAAAACTAAAGATTGCTATATTTCTTTGTAATCTTGAAAAAAAATTATCTTCAACTGCAGAAGATGATTATAGTACAAGAAAAAAACTATATGAAAGTCTAGGAGATGTTTGTTGCACTATTAAAAATTACAAACAAGCTATAATTGCTTATTTAAATATGTTGTTTAATGCAAAAAAAAATGGTGAAACAGGTAGAGAATTATGTCCTTGCTATACTTCATTATCACAAACATACAAAGATGATAAACAGTATGATTTAGCTTTAAAATATTGTCAAGAAGAATTAGATTTGATAAAGGATTCACCTTCTGAAGCAAGTAAATCCTACTTATGTTTGGGTGAGTTGTATGAATTGTTGAATTATGAATATGAATTAATTTATAAAACTTATCAACAATCCTGGAAATTAGCAGAAGAAGTAGATGATGTAGAACAACAAATTATGGCACTAAATTACATAATCAATTTACAAAAGGGATTTGGTTATAACAAACTTGCTAATCAACATAGAGAAATTTTAAAGACTTTAAAATGTGATAAGAATCTTAACTCTGATGAAGATAGTGAAATAGAAATCACTAAGGAACCTTTTAGTGTAGATATTGATAGCTTTGACATTCATGATGATGCATTATTTTCTGATAATGAGGACGATAAAATAAAACGAAGTAAAAGATCCTTATTTAGGATTAATAAAAATAAAAAGGGGGAGACTGATTTACATATTGCTGCCATTATGGGTAATTATAGAAAGGCAAAATTATTAATTGATCAGGGTCATCCAGTGGATGAACCAGATTTAGCTGGATGGTCTCCCCTTCATGAAGCCTGCAATCATGGCCACATCTCAATTGTAAATTTATTATTGGACAATGGAGCTGACATAAACAATCCAGGTGGTAGCAAGTGTCGTGGCTTTACTCCTCTTCATGATGCCGCTGAAAACGGGCACTTAGACGTTATTGAACTTTTGATAAAAAGAGGTGCATCTACCAAAGTTTTAACCAATAACGGATTTACTCCATTAGACTGCCTTAAGCACTGGAGAAAAAGAAGCAATTTAAGCGATAAAGATTTACTTACCTACCGTAAGATTCGTGATATTCTAAGGTCAGATCTCGATTCTGCAGAACTTAAAAAGGAAAGATTACAAATGACGTCTGATTTAGTAACTGGACATACATTAAAATTAGAATCTAATGATTTAATTAATGAAAATGTATCAGTTCATAATAGTATTAACTTAAGAAAACAACCATATGATATGAATATAAAAAGGGCAGATTCGTCGTGTAAATTATTCAAACGTAGTGCAGTACCTGTTATAACAGAATCTAACAAAACCGTAAAAGGAGATGTAAGCATTCGAGAAAAGAAAGAAATTGCAGAAGTTTCTGCTCCTTTAATTAAAGAAGAAAATTTTGAGTATGATTGGCCTGATTGGCCCGAATGGCAAAATATTGAGTTCTTAGTGCCAGATGAGACATATAACAAAAATGATACTTTCTCTGTTACTGAAAATAGTGGATCTGTAGCCCCTTTCGATAAAACCATAAAAATCGAATCTACAAAAATTCAAGAAATACCAAGAGTTGAATATGTTAGGTTTAAGGTGCATGTTTTAGATAAAAAATTTATAATTTCTATTGATAAATCGATGATCGAAGAACTAAAAATCGAATGGTTGACCGAAAAAGTTTCAAAATGTTATGCAAAAATGTTTGGAAAAAGAATTGATTTGGACGTATTATCAAATGAAGGTCTACAAAGAAAAGATTGCTCCTTGAATACACTTTTGAATGATGGTTGGAATATTCATACGGAGGTAAACAATTGTAGAGCTCTAACATTACGAGATTTATATATAAATGAATGGGAAATAATGAAAGAAGAATATAAGCAGCGTCCACATTTCTGCTCTTTCACCGCCGCTTCAAAAATGCTCAGTAAAAGAATTATATTGGCACTTGAATTGTGCGAAATCCAGAATAATCTCAATCTAAGCGGTCTAAGCATAACATGTTGTGCTTTCATGCCTATCTTCAAAGCACTTGAAATGCGAAAAATAGAACTGAAAATATTGGATCTTTCTCAAAATGTTTTAAATGATGAGGGCATCGTACAACTGATGGATTTCCTTAGAAGTTCCTTCTGCGAAGAATTGCTCCTTGCTTGCAATAATATTGCGATAAGAGGAATTCAGCATTTTAGTCTTTCTTTAAGAAGTATACCTCAGGAAAATTTAGATAGAATTAAAGTTTTAGATCTCAGGTTTAATCCATTGAAGGACATATCCATACAGTTTTTAAATGATATTATCGATAATTTAAAAAACTTAAAAATTTTTGACACCAGCTTTTGTGACTTGACGAAACCATTAAAAAAAGACTTTCAGCCTATGTGTACAACATTTGTTTAAGAGCATTAATACTAGTAAGTAAAGCATATGATTTTAATTCTATTAATTAAAATTTTAAATATTTATAAGCATTTTTCTCTTAATAACTAAGGCTGATGTATATTTATTTAAGTTAGATCAATTGCACGATGAGATAAATTGTATTTTTATATATTCTTAGGTAATTCTGTTAATTTCAGAATATTGAACACCACATTGAGATTCAAATCGATCAAATAAAATTAATTCAGATTTGCATTAGAAAAGAGCCTACCTTGGAATGAATTAATAATTAATCTTTTACGAAAATTATTTGAAATAAAACAAAGGATTTAAATTTCTTCGGTTCATCAGCTAAAATTATTTATTTTTTCACTTTTTATATTGTATATTATTATGTAGTGTATAATATATATTTATACCTATAAATAATATGTATTTATTTTATATCAATTTCTATTTTGTATTTATTTAAGTCCATTGTGTTAGTGTAAAAAAAGAATGTTAATAGCTATTAAAAACATTTTATATAACTTAGTCTTATATCTGTGTTTGTTACTTAAATGCCAATTTTTTAATTTCAAATTCTTTATTGTTGCCAATGCAACGAACAAATTCAATATGTTAAAATAGTTGTATCAAAATAAATGTGCAATAAAAGATTTATTTTTATTAAAGAATTCGCATAAAATTGAAAAAGAGAACTCCATGATCTCATTCAATTGAACATAAGAGTTAGTTATATATATATGTATATTCATTGACGTGACGTTATGAAAATATACATATATAAATCACAGATAAAAACTTAATAGGAAGGTTTTTAGAATGTGTAAATAAAATTATCACCACATTTATGCATTATGAAGTTTTGAATATAAGATGCATGCGAAGAAAACAAAATCAAGTTTATTTATTATTCGAAAGGAAATTTTCAATATGGATGGATATATATAAAAGAATCAGTTTCATTTCACTAATCTGATTTCAATTTTCATTTTAAATAACTTAATGTTACTTATTCTTACTGCAATTGTTAATTCGTAACTTTTCCTAGACCGTAAATGAAATGAAGTAAAATTTGTAAAACAAAGAGCCAATGAAATTGAAATTAAATTTGAAGCTGAAATGAGTTCCAGATATCAATATTATATATTATATATTGATATATATCAATGTGATTGATATGTTTCATTCATATGAATGAATATGATATTAATAATATTGCAGTTTTTTATTGCAACACTAAAGATATTTATACTTTGAAATTAATATGAGAAAATGAAAGAAGTGAGATGTTAAAACAACGTTTATTTACAAAAGCATTTGTTAAAACATTTTATACTATTATATAATGAATAAGAAGTTAATAAATTTTGAAGAATCAGAAAAATCAAATTTATGATAAAGTAAAAATGCTTGTCATATATATATATATAATATATTCTCATATATATGATTATATATAAAAAAAAGAGAATTCTTTATCTCATTCATCTGTATATATATGTATGTATATATGTATATATATATACACACATATAATTACTTTATAAAGATGAGATTAAATGAAATTTTTATAAAATAAAAAATTTTATCCAGATTATGGGGTTATTTTATTTTATAATCACTCTATGTTTTTGAGATTTTTTTAAATGAGTTGTTATACTCTTTTTAGTATCATTAGTTTCAAGACATTATGATTAATTTCTCTGTAATTTTTGCTTTCAGTTATTATAAATACGAGAAGCTGAAGACTGAAATTAAGCTCTTGTTTTAATTGTGATCAACAAAGAACCAATGAAATTGAAGTTAAATTTGAAGCTGAAATCCAAGTTTTTTAATATTAGTGATCTTAATGATTAAATGTTTTATTGTAATCAAGACAAAATTTTTACTAGCAAATAAATGAAAAAAAAGAAAAAGTATAAAAGAATAGTGGAAAAAAGCAGGAAAAATTATGAGTTGAGAACAAAACTCAAAATGGGGGGTGCATTTATTTTGAAAAAAAATATTCTTTCGTAATAAGAAAATATGTGTAGTAATTCTGAAACTGGCGTAATTTTTTTCAATTGAAAATTCTTTGAAAAGAAAATGTTTTGAACGCAAATTATTCATGAAACATGATTGTTATATAAGCAATCAAAGAAAAATAAACATCTTTTTAAGATTTAACATCGTCCATCCATGATTGCCTAAAGGAAGATATATATTTAAGGATAGAAATAAATTTTTTAAATATTAATAATATATTTTAACATTTCAATCAGGTCATTTATATATATAGAGGAATTTTATATTTTCCTAGGTTCTTAGACTAAGCATAGATATATAAAAATAGTAATAAATTGCAAGTTTCAGGAAATGAGGCTTAGCGGCAGGCCAAATCCTAATATATGTATTAAAAAATTGATAAGTTAAATAAATTGAAGTTTAATCTATAAATATAAACAGGTATTTGAATCATAAATAAATATTCATACTGAAGGAAGATTTATTGTGACATGTATGTCAGTATCTATAGATTTTCCGACAATAGTTTTGTCCAAATATACAAAGCCCGCAATTTTTTTTTAAGAAATTTTTTACTCTTATGATAAATTAGAAAATGATCTTTCTAATATGAGAAATTTTTTAAAATTAATGTATGTGATATCCCAGACCTTATATTATTCTTCATGTAAAAAGTTTATTATCTGTATTTTCTATCGATAATATTGAATCATTAAAAAGTGATTTCGTAGATGTAAAAATAATTTTATTTTTATCTTAATTGTTGTATATTATATTCTCATAACTGAAAATTGTTAATTATCACTTTGTTTTCTTGTTTCAGTCAAAGCATATTTACTTAATTAACTTAGCTTCATTTTTTTAGTAGTTTTACGAAATTGTTTATGACTTTTAGCGATTATGTTTCTCACTTTCAAGAAAATCCAATAAAAAACAATAAAAAGTTATAAATCATATATTTATAGCAATAAATGTTGTTATAAAAATGTGTATTATATAATTAATAATAAATATTAAAGATTAATTGTTTTATATTTTTCATTATTTCATTTAAAAAAAGATAACATAAATTAAGATAATTTAAGTGAAGATATTAAATAAGTTATAAAAAAAAATACCGCAAATCATATAATTTTCATAAAGTAGGAATGTTTACTTAATGTAATACATTAAAATTATAATTTTTTATAATTAGTTTTAAAAATATTTACTTCATTTATTAAAAATAATGTACATTTTACAATGCATTTACAAAGTCACAATTAGTTTTTAGAATTAGTTTTTTTGCTATGTAAATTATTTTTAAGACTGGCACAATATTTGTAGCAACAGAAATTCTAAGAGAATTTTTTTAAGGGAGGAAATTTTCTTATAATCATTTTTGAACAAACTAAAACTTTATAGTTTCTTAATGAGAACAGTCTTAAAATTCATTGCAAATGAATGAATTTTTATTTGGTTTGTCACTAAGAAATATTAAATTTTACCGTGCTTGTTGAAAAAATAAAAGAATGCAATTGATATTTTGCAATGTGAAAAATTATACTTTTTATAATTTTATGTGAATCATGATTTTTTAAAAAGTTAAGCCAAAAATCCAGATGCCTGTAACTATTATTTCCGGTGAAGAAAATTATTCCTGCAAGGCAGACATATTACCATAGCACGAGAGGCCAAGTAATTTTAGATTAGGGAAATTGAATGTAATCTTAAAACTAATTTTTTCAAAGATTTAATTTTTTTTTAGTTTTTTATTTATAGAAAAAATTACAGTTCATAAAGAAATACTGAAATAAAGAAATTCTCAGCAATCAGTTGAAATGCCGCAATTTTATTGTTTTCTTAAGACTCAAAGTCAAATTATTCCGATATTAAAAGTTATCATTAATCAAATAAAAGTGCAGGCTCCGAATTTTAATTAGTTACTTTCGGTTGAATCGGGTTGGCTTCAACTTGATGGTTGAAGGAATGTTTCAGCCTTAATATATATTGAAGTATTGAATCTTTTATATTATGAAAATCAAGATATAAAAAACATATATGAGGAGTTAAAAAAATAAAATGATAATGAATAAATCGTTAGTTAAAGAAATAGAATCTTTCCTGGAAAAGTCAAGAAACAGTGAAGTGAAGGAAAATTCGGTGATACCATTTCGATTCGATTCTCTGATAAAACATTGCAATTACAAAAAAAATAATTTTTTTATTGATAGTTTGGATTTTCTTGCGGTTGCCATAATTTCCCTGCCTAATTATGTCGGATTTTGGCGCGGATCTTTCGGAATTCTTTTCTACAGTTTTGATGTTTGTCAAATGGCAGCCATTTTCATCATCGGATCTCTCATTACTGTTTACTTCTCCCTCACGAAATTTTTCTATGATAAATATTTAAACAGACAGACATTTCCAGTCGCAGTTTTGAAAATAATTTTTTTTTACACGACGGAAATGAGTGTCATATTTCATTGGTCCGGATTGTGGTATATCATGGAGAGATACATCGGATCGCAGATGATACCTTTAGCTTGTACTCTCTCCTTTTCGTTGATGATTCTAACTTTTTTGAGAAGTTCCGTAAATATGCTAACGGTTCCTTTCAAAATTCCGAACATTAATCTGAAATACATAAGACAATTTGAAAAAGTTACATCTGTGGAAACGGTGAGTAAAACTAATAACTTGGGTATCATTTATACATGAGGATTTTTCTGATGTAAAAAAAAAAAAAAGAGATTACTATCCTAAAATCAAACTTACCAAAAAAAAGAGCCTCCTTTCACATAAGAAAAACAACATAAAAAATTTTTTTATACATATCAAACCTTGAAAGACATATTTTGAAGATGCATAAAGATTACTATTATTATTGATGAGACTTTGTCATTCGTTTGATTGCCTAAAATCATTCTTTTGTAATACAATAATTGTCATTATTTTCATTATTTTTATCACGAAATTTGCAAATTGACATCAATATTATCCACTCTTTCTATATTTTTGTTACAAGAAATGTCATGATATTGGTATAATTATAATAATTAATACTGATATTTTATAGATAAATTTTAAAAATTACGTGAATGATCGAGTTAGAAATTAAATTTAATATACGGATTCTTTATTCAAAACTTTTCCTGATTATTTTGAAATGTTTTGTTTTATGGTTGAATTTCAGCAGTAACCAAGATTTTGCTTATGTCGAAAAACAAAATTAACGCGAGTATTATTGTTTTGGTATAGGATAAATATATAACTAAACCAGTTTTTCGTAAATTATGTAGAACAGAAAAATGACTAAAAATCCTTAACGAAATGAGATAATCAAATTAGTTGAAATAAACTCTGGGAAAATGTATTGACTCAAGATTTTGAATATTTATGTAATTATCATTCGGGGAAAGCGATGAAAATTCATCATAAATTCTGCAAGTTTCAATCCTAAAACATCATTAATCAATTACATCAATCTCCTTTAGTTGGTTTAAATTAAATTCCAAACTTTAATACATGGACGAACATAAATCCTCATTATTCTAATAGTAAAGGTTTGAATTAAATTTGATTTACAAGCAAATATAATATTTGATATTAATGTTTTCTGTGTATATAATGAAATCATTACTGAAAACTTCCCGCTAATTATTAAATAACCGTTATTTTTGTTTTCTCTTATTATTTTTCATTCCATTTAAATTTGAAGAATTTAAATAGAGAGCTGCAACAAAACAGGATAAAACAATTTAGGAGAGCAGACTAATAAGTGCAGTTAAATTAAGAAATCTACTAATTTGATAATTGCATAATTATTTAATATTTCATACATGTAATTCAAATGCTTTTTGGCTTAAAAGACCAGCAACATTCTGTTAATTCAAATAAGCTGTATACAAATGAGGTGCAATGAACTAGAATTATTAATACATGCATAACTATTCCTCACAAATACTTTAAAATTAAATGAGTACATGTGTAAATATGGATACATAGACACACAAACAAAAATGTATGATTTATACAAATTTATGGTTTTTATGGCTTATAAAACATGTATGACTCCAACTCTGAAACAATTTGAGTTATTACATTTTTTCAAAAATGAATATACAGTATGATAAACCTTAAAATCTTTACAGTTTAAAACAAGTGGTAAAATTTGTAATTCATATTATATGTTTAAAACATATTTTACGATATCA
Organism: Ricinus marginatus; assembly: GCA_028565995.1. NCBI lineage: Eukaryota > Metazoa > Arthropoda > Insecta > Psocodea > Ricinidae > Ricinus > Ricinus marginatus. The sequence continues at coordinate 15,196 of JAOWBB010006631.1, forward strand.
TTTTAGATTACAATTAAATTATGTAGAATTAAATTTGCATATGTTATTAATTAATATTTCTGATTAAAACAATTTTTTCACTCCAGAAATAATAAAATTAAATGAAAATAATTTTATTTCTTATTTTGTCATAACGTTCGAAGTCAATTAAAAAAATTACTCTTAATATTTAAAGTAAATTTTATGGTATTTTAGATTTACCATCAGCTCGTTTTCACGATTCAATAATCATGATTCGATAATTTCTTTATAAAAATTTTTCTATTTTTTAATAATTACTTTAATTATTATTGATATTGCGTATTTAATATAATCCATCTTCAAAGAAGTAGTCCTTGAATAGTTGTTGTTGCCAATCGCGTATACACTTTTCGTTGTGTAGAATATTTTTATTTACAAAGTGGTGATATTTAGAAATATTTATCGCATTAAAATTGATAAAATCATAAACCTAGAGATTCCACTCTTGCATGTAAAATTATCTACATCAATTTTTTATTTCATTATTAATTTAAATTAATATTATTACTTATAATTGATTAATTAATCAAACTTCTTGATTTTTAAATAATGAGCCGACATTATATTACGTTGAATATCCAAAATTTATACTTATTCTTGTTTTTTCATTTATAAAATTATTGATCTAAGTGTATTAATAGATGATGAATGACTAATTTTTAATTTCTTTCGTTAAGTTGCTACTATTTTCAACTATTAGTATTGAAGCAATTTTATTACATGACTTTTTAAATCATAAGAATTTATCGCATTAATATTTACATTTATACTTTTTATTTTATTTTATAAAATAAACGATTTTAATACACCGATACTAAATACTATATAATATATTAAAAAGTTATAAAAATTTAACATTTAAAATAAACATGACAATGGAGCCAGAAAGTGATTTTGGTTTCAGTTTCCCTTATATTATTTATCTCTTTTTGTGCATCTCGAATGCTATACACCTTTTTATTTTTAGTGAGCTCTTCGAGATATTTTAACTTTTCATCCAATGATCATTATATTATTAATTTATGATTAATGATAATTAATAATTATGATAATAATAATAATTATTAATTATGATTAATGATTTATGAACAATGATATTAAATCATTATATATCCAACTTATAAAAATTTAACATAAAATAAAAATGTTGTAAAAAATTTACTCTTGTTTATTAAAAATAAATTTTCAATTTTTAAAAAAGTTGATTGGATATGTAATTTGAATTTTATTTAACAGTTTAAACAAGAATTCCAGAAAATTTTTTTACTAATACTTTTTTCATAAACATTTTATTTTTCTTTTTACAGTATTTTTCGATAATTTATTTTAATAATAGTCGACTAAAAAAATTTCAAACTTATTAGGTAAAACATTTAATAGCAATATATTATTTTTAACTTTCATATAACAATTTAATAATTGTTCACGTTTGCAATTAAAAAAAAATGAAGTTTATTCTGAGTAAATGTTTTATTTTTATATGGTAACATTCATTGGAATATTAATTTTTATCATGGTAACTAATGCTTACATATTTTAAATATAACAATAATATATCAAAATAATCAAAAAAATTCGAATGAAGTGTTCATAGTTAAAACATCTAAAGACATTTGTCAAAAATAAAAACTTCTTTATAAAATTGTAAAGAGCAAAACTTATGTTCTATTTTTAGATGAATATATATATGTATGTAATGTGTTTTTTTATGTGTACTGGCATAATTAATAATAAATTTAAAAATTAAACCTATAAATCAGGAAAAATGTCGGATTTTAAAAATTACATTTAATAGGAATTGAAACGATAGAGTAATGATTTCGCATAATTTGGTCTTACTTTATAAAAGTTCGATTTCTACAATTTCTCCATTTATTTTAGCATTTGAAATGCAGCCACTGGGTTTTAGAGTTCCCTATTAAAATAATTAACAAAACGATCGATTTCATAAATTTAGATATATTTAAGTTATAATGTAATTCAGTAAATTTGAACGTTGAATAATTTATCACTATCGGAATCTCTAATTAGCCAATCATCAGCAGCCCATAATGAAATTCTCTATGTCACAATAATTTGTAAAGGATTATTTTCCAGCGAGAAAATGAGAAAAGATCAGGAAAAGGTAAAGTCCGATCTTGGGTATAACGGCATAGTTGAAATTCTGTTATAAAGACACGTACACAGGACTATTAATTAATTACCCGCTTTCATCTATGTTTGCATACTTATCTTACGGTTGCGTCTCTCACACACACGAGACCTTTTCTATGTCCCCTGTCATCCTTCTTGCGACACATTGCAAAACCATTTGCTAAAATGTCATTTCGGTTCAGTGATAGTTTTTCATGTGGACATCAATTAATAAATGGAATTGGAATTCCTAAATACAGAATTAATCCTACTAGTGATTTTTAGTTTCAGTGTTATCTTCAGTATAAATTATGTAGTGAAAAGTTCTGTCTATTTCATTGTTTCTCTAAAAATCGAAATTTTTCTAATTTTTCAATCTGTTTAATAATATTAAAGCATAAAATCCGATTAATAACTGGAAATTTATTTAGTAGGAATTCATGTACACATATATATAAATAAATCAACTGAATATGACTAAGATATGTCAGCATGGAAAGGTTTCGATAATGAGTACATAAATAAAAATAATACGAATGTAAAACATATGAGAAATAAAATTTTAAAAAAATATTAGACAACAAAATATTTTAAATATATTTTTAGTGAAGAAAATAAATAACATAATAAAAAACTCAAGTTTGCTTATTTTATTTAGAAATTAAAGACATGCTTTAATTATCTTATTAAAAAAATTTATTTATGAATCTTGAACTCTGAATTGATTTAATTAGGACAAGGAAAAAATTATAAGTTCAAATCACAATTTTTTTAACTTCCATTTTATAATTCATTAATTTATTGTACTTCGTTCCGAATATAATTATTCTTAAATAAATTACCAATCTTTGAACATTAAGAATAATTTGAAGTTACTTTATTATATCTTTGCTGCCAGTGGTTTCTTTCTCAGTTTCTTCAAAAGAAAATTCAGTTAAGAAATAAATTTTTGTCAAGATATTGTTCATGACTAGATTTTGAAAACATTCTAACTGAAGTGTAAATGAGAATTTCTTTTATTTTTTTAAAGACTAAAGTCAAAAAAATTTCGTATGCTTTAATAAAGTGATATTTTTTCGGAATGGGATTTTTCATTCGATTCGCTTTTGAATATGTCGCATATATAAATAAGACAGACATAGTTTTCATTGATAATGTGTTTGGATAATTGTCCGCTTTAAACTGTTATGAAATTCACGATGAGAAGGTGCAGGGACGGTGGATGAAATGAGTCGTTGATGAGCGAAAGAGATTTGATTTGGTTAAAAGCACTGACTGAAGGCCAATAAATTTTGATAAAGAATTCAACAGCAGTTAAAGAAAAAATCGCTGATGAGACAAATTGTAATCGAGTGCTAAAATGCGGGGCACCACTGTCGAAATTGAGATAAATAATAATAAATCTCATTTTATTTTGTTATCAGTGTTGGACCTCGTGTTTTCGGCTGCCGTGATCGCTCCTGCCGTTGTCGGATATTGGAGAGGAACTTGGAATTTGTCTGAGATTTATCTATTCCCAGACAATGAGGAAATTAGTATGTTGTCCTCCTTAATTCTAGGATTCGTGGGTCAATTACTGTTCACGCAAATGCAGAATTATTTGTCTAATAACATAAATCCGGACAAAAATCAATTAATTTTTTACGCGATTTCAAGAATTTACACTTACGTTTTTGGTGCTGTTTGTGTTAACTTATGGCGAGGAATTTGGAACGCTCTGGTTCTTTTCTCGGGGCAGAACATTGCCAAAGTTCTTGTTCCGACAGCCATCAGCATTGTATTCCTTGCGGGTTTGAGAGTTCTTCGCAATGTTTCGGCGATTCCGTTTATTGTTGCCGTAGATTTAGCAGAGGGATACTTTGCCGTACCCACAATGTTTAAACTTAGGGCAAGTATTCGCGTATTTGAATATTCAGATGCATAAAATATAAGGATGCTTTTAAGATACCATTAATTCATAGTGTGGATTGAAGCACTGAACTTATATAAAATTTCTTGTAAAAAATAAAAAGAACTATGAAAAATAAGCTAAATTAAACAATTTATTACTACTTGAATCATCATGAAACTGAGAAATTTAGGTGAAAGGTCTTAAAAGATCTTTAAGATAGTAAAAATCCATCTTTAAAAATACTAAATCAGTATAAAGTTTAAAACACTTCATTTATTTTAAAAGAAGAACATAATTTTAGGGATTATATTTTGATTAAATATGTAATTATATTTTCCTTTTTCTCTGGAAATATTACACATTGATAAACTGTGGCAATTAAAGTACTATTTAATAGTAATATGTAATTCACACAAACCATACGATATTCTGCTTTAGTAAATGATGTGTAACAAAAAAAAATTAAATTGTATTTTCAGGGATCTAAAATCGATTCTCTCTTCATATTAGATTCTCTCTTCAGCGTATTTATTGTTGGCTGTCTAGTGGTGTTTGCCTGGAGGGGTGTCTGGTGCCTTTTTGATATATTTTTGTATCCGGGAGACGAAAAATTATCGGCGATAGCATCATTGGTAAGATCCGTTACGAATAATGTTTGAAAAAATGAAATCTACATCTTCAAGAATCAGCAAAGAGCAAAAATTAAATAAAAAATTAGATATAAATCATATTAATATAAGAATTTATTGTTTTTTTATAATATTGACTATTGTTTAACATATTTTTTATACTAAAGATATTGGGATACATGATAGTCTTCATAGTATTCAGCATTCAAAATCTTATGAAAAATTTCTGTGACAAACTCACTGGGTTTTGGAGGCTGGCGGTTTTGGACCTTTATATATTGTTCTCCTTCATAGGAACAATTAATGTTTGGAGAGGAATCTGGAATCTTTTAAATATTTATTTTTTGCCAGGTGAATGCTTTTGGTCATTCGTTTTAATTAATACTTCTCTTTTCACTGACTTTTTCACTATAGAAAAAAATCATATTTATTTTATATATCATTACATTCATCTAAGAATTTCAATATATAGTTATTAATTTATCATTATAATATTAAGCATATGAAAAAACTTTAAAATGAAGTAATAATATATCATCAAAGTTATATATTAATTAAATACATCATTCAAGTTATAGTTAACAAATTTTCCTCTAAAAGGTTATAAGGCAGTATAACATTTTTTCAACACACGAAAAATCAGAGCTTTATTGTATTATTAGATTTACATTTTATAAAAATTTTTTATGTAAAACTAATATTTTTTTCTGTAGATATTTCACGTTTTATATTATTTATAAATGATATATTTTGTGGTTATAAATAAAATATAATTATATTACATAAGATTAAATAATAATATGCTTATAAATAACAATTAATAATAAATTCTAATGATATGAAATTATTTATTTTGCGTATACTTAAATACTGAAAGTAAACAATCTAGTTATCTAGTTAATGTCTTATAACAATAAGTTCATTTTTACCTAAGAAATTTTAAAATATATTATTTATCAATGTATGAAAAATTGTAATTAAATTTTTATACCCATTGTAACTAATTATAAAAAATTGCAGACAATACGAATTAAACTCTATGTGATTTTAAAGAAATTGCCGTTGAAAATTGCTGTTTTACAGATTGACCAATCATTACTTTCAATAATATATATGATACAATTATCTGATTATCAAATAATCATATTATTTGGTCCAATAATTCTGAATATATACGTCACAAATAAATATAAGTTGTTTTTTTATGTATTGATTAACATTAATTTTGTTCTTATAGATCAGTTTTCAAAAAATAACTTTTTGAATTTTTGATAATAGATATCAAAAAACTTCAAGATCCTCCTATGTTTCTCATTAAAATTCTATGAGAAATTGATGCAATGTCAAAAAATTAAGATTAAGTTAATAGTTAAGGTTTATTTTTTATTCAAATAATGAAATTTTTTAAATAGCAAAATTTTAATCTAAAA
>JAOWBB010006632.1:0-21275 GCA_028565995.1 Ricinus marginatus
AGTGGCCGGTTCTCGTTCGGATCGGATGCCGCTCACGACTGCGTCCGGAATCGCACGGTTCCGGTGCCGCGAGATCTCGATCCGCGGAAGGGGATGTCTCGCCGTCCGAACATGTCGGCGCGGCGTCAGGCAACGCGAAGGAAATTACCAACGCGTTAGATAATAGTCGCGGGGAGAAAAACTCGTCGAACCAGATGCCGAAAATGACATTGTAGGAAAAAAAAAAAAAAAAAAAAAAAGATATTTTGCTTTTTTAAATGCGCTGACGAGAAACCACTTGGTCGCGCAGAAGAAGCCATAAAAATTGTTCGAACATGATTGACTTACGGTAAAAATGGGATGGAAAAGATAAAGCCATCAAGGAAGTGATGTATGAGCGTATATTAAATATTATTTATGGTAAAAATACGCTCGGCTGGTTCTGAATAACAAGGTGATGTGGGCATTATGAATACTGACCGAAACCGGCACGGTAGGGAAAGGAAAACCCGTGAAGGTTGGAATCGCGCAGGGAGACGCTTCGCCCGAGCCGTTTTCCTGCTTCTGAAGCTTTCCAGGAGGTGAAAATGCAGAAAACGTCGACGGCATCGTCGCACGCGTCGGCAGCGCGGCCGCGTTAACGCTTTCGAAAGGAAAAAGAAAAAAGGAGGCGACATTCAATATGAACGACCGAGGATTGTAATTGCAGAAAATAACCATTTTTATTTATTATTAATTGCATAAGTGTATGTTTTTCTCGTGTAGCACATTTGTCATTAATGTAAACGATGTAGTAACAGATTTCTTCCGTCCCTCTCCAACCCCGATTTCGATAACCGATCGGTCCCTGTCTTTGGGCATTCGCGCTGCCGGAGGTCTCGACCCGGCGCGGCTTCGAATCGGTAAAATTCTGCGGAACCGAGTTCGACGCGGAACAACCGCGGCGACTTCCGCTCGATCGATAAGGCAGTAAGAAATCACCTTGTCACTATAATTGTTATTGGTATTACGGGCCGTATGGGTGGCTGTGCGCTCGGATCGAACGGGACTTGGAACGAGTTTAAGCCCATTCGAACCGAACCTCCGCCCAATGGGAAAGAGACGGAAAAAAATTAATTCCACGGCTTCGAATGCCTCAACGAGAAGCCACTCGTGACCTTTACGTTAAGGCACACGCAGGCCTTGAACTCGGGCAGGATTATCATTCGTGTACCTGCAATCCGTCAAACGGAACTGGTCCGATGGGCGACGGCTCTCGGCCTTTTTCATTCCGCATTATTAAACGCCCGACGAAACGGGGCCGTGCCTCCGTTGCTCTCCTCCCCGCGGGGAAATTCGATTCTGCCCCGGAGAGGATGCCGCAAGCCGAAGGGCGGAAGGGAGTCCGTTTAAAGCGCGTTCACGGCGGTTTTAAAATCGCCCCACCGGCATCCCCTTTTTTCCGGATTCGCGTCTTCCGCGGGTTCCCGCAGCCGCGGCGGCGACAGCCACCAAACCTGACCTCGTCTCCCCGGCTCAACCCCGCTCTCGACCGCGAAAAAACAATCCTCCGAGCCAAAAAATCAGGTCGAAATCGACCAAAATGCCGGGGTTCGGAATCGCAGATTGCCCGACCCGAATCCCGAGCCCATCCAATTCGAACGCGGCCGAAACCAATCCGCTCGGGTCGGAGCCGCGGATCTTGGAGGCCTTCCTCGCCTCCCCAAAATTCCGAATTCAGAAAGCGATTTAAACCAAATCGATTATACGATAACTCCGTTCATTACCATATAAATGTTCCGTATTAACTGATTAACTATAATTCCGACGATGCGTAATTTATATAGAAATTAGGAATTCACATGGTGATTCGTGACGTTTCCAAAAGCGGACGGCGGCAACCTTCATGCGGGACTGCCCGGAGTCTCGGGATCCCTTTCGTCCCCGCTCAACCTTTTCGACGGCTCTCGTCGCTTCCTCCCGATTCGCCCGGGCTGCTCCTCAAAGTGATCCGACTCGTTTGTCTAGGTACTTAACGTCAATTTCGTTTTGCAACTTTTTCTTCTTTTTTAATTATTTCCCAGTTTAATCTATCTTGCATCGATTCCGGAACTGCTGCTAATACAGTTTATAGCGGTCATTAATCAGCTTTGGTCGTTTTTCAATAAGGCATGAATTCGGACGACGACGACGACGGCGACGACGACGACGACGCTCCCGTGCGCCCGGGGCGTCCCGCGCCCATCCGTCCGTACCCTCTCCCCCCCCCATGGGCACGAAGAAGCCCCTTGGGATTTTAAAACTAATTTCACTTAATTGAATCGCTAAGGAAAACTTCTTAACAAGTTCATAAGGACCATTAAAAAAGTTTTTTCAGTTTTAGTTTTTGTCCTGGCAATTTCGGGGCGTCGAGGCTCCATTTCGAAATTGAAGAATAAAAATACTTTTCGTAAAGTGATTTCCACCACCCCCCCCCCCCGCCTTTATTAACATCTCCGTATATTCCAACCCAAACTATTCTAACTGGGAGAACTCAACCTTTCATGCCTCTACGAAATAAAAAAAAATATCGATCAGAATGTAAAATATACGCGGATGCTATATATATATACACACACACACACACACACACACATATGATATAAAGATTTTTCTTTGGCAATTAACATCTTTCGAGCAAATTTATTAAGCATTTGCTAGTTAATCGCGGCAGGATTGCTCCCAGTCAGGGAAAGATTGTGTACGAAATAATAGAAATAAAATGATCGTAATTATATATTTATATAGCTTCTGGCATTTTCGCGCAGTCATAAGAAGCCATATATAATAGGAAAAGGTTAGACATTTTTTTTTTAATATAAAAAATTAATATATTTAATTTACAACATATTAATTTCGTCGATTATTTTAAAAATAGCATTAGGCTGTTGAGAGGATTACGAAAGCGATATTTTCATTACAACGTTATAAAAAATTGTATCATATACTCAACCCGTGACACATTGCGTATATACATATATCCTTAAAGTCTAATTTTTTTGTGCTGAGGGTAAGTGTAAGGCCAAAATGCCGACGTACATACACACACACACACACACACACATATATATATATAAAACCGGTTTCGGTTATTTTCATGTGGTGCTTCAAAATGGAAATCTCTCGGCGGTTTTCGGCATCTGCAATTTTTTCCCCGGGAAATTATCCGAATATATGAATGCCTCCTCGAGTAACCCGCTCGACAAGATATCGAAGAAGAAAGATTTTCCTCTTTCGGAAAGATTCAAAAATGTGCGGGGCCTGTTAGATTTTCAAGTGTTTTAAAACGCTATTACAAGACATCCTTGACTGAACGCATTACCGTTTGATTTACTATCGAAATACTTTCTTATATAATTAATAACCGATAATTTTTATATAAGGCTTGTTATTAGTTCAAGGCAACCGCGGGAATTCGCTAATTTTCTTCGTTTTTACGTCTTTAATCCCAATATCGGGGCGATCGTTTAAATAATTAATATTTACATTATTTTAAATCGGGATCGTGCCAACCAAAGGACAGATATCGGAACCTGACCGCCCCCCCCCCCCCGTGAAATTCGCCTTCCCAAATACGAAGACGCCCTAATCGCAGGTATAAAAAGAAAATCTCGTAAGGCGCCGGATGCAACAAATAAACAATTCTCTTTCAGGACAGTTTCAACAACAAAATGAACGGAAAGAATTTTCCGGCATCAAAGTGGAGACGAAGAAACACCCTTGCACACATCGCAGAGCCAAAGCTTCCGCTTTATTAATAATATTCATATATTGTCTAAAACTTTCTTCTCCAAACTTAAAAAGAAGCCAATCGTACGTGGCACGTTATTAAGGCAATTTATGATAATCGAGCCGCGTTCCTTTTGCGGAATAACCTCGTATTCATATTATTAATACCATATTTCATCCAACAGATTATGAGAGATTCGTCTGAATGGACAATTTAACTTAATATATTATTTATAACCGTGGAGAAGAGTGCAAAAAAAAAAAAATCGCATGAATAACTTTCGAAGGGCGCGAGAATGAAATTATTAAAACAGAAAAAATTTGGATTTTTATTATGTTTAAAAAAAAAAAAAATACGAAAATTATACAAAAATGTGTTAATTTATGCGAAGAATGTTATTGCAAAATTATTTTGTTACCAACATGCATATTTTTGTGCATGCCAAATATATAAATATGCCACGCTGAAAGATTCAACGTATATTATATTGGCGAGGGAGACTTAAGGCACAGATGCAATGCGTAATGGGAAAAATCAAAAAATGTATTTATGTATGTATATATAATATTGAAATTTCCACGTCAAAAGAATCTTGGATAGGAAGGGGAAATAAGGGAAGGAAGAAGAGCCGCGAAAAACTAAATTTTCACGCACCTCCGTTTTTCATCGCGGACGGAAACATATATATATATATATGTGTATATATAAAAATGTATATTTCTTTTTTCTCTACTTAATCAAGAAATTATGGAATGTATGTGTAACTGGTTATCAAATCCCGAAGGCGAATCGTGATAGGTAAAAAACATATTGGAAAAAAAAACCGCTCCCAGTTGCAATAACCTAGAACAAATCCTAACTTATTAATGGATTTATCTCCGGATTGGCTGCACCTCTGAAATATATTTCGCAACCTAACAAAAACCGGTAATGCGGTATCAAGGGGGATCGAAAAATAAGTTTGTAAATTATTTCACGAACCGCGATAGCGGAGGCAGCAAAAAAAAAAATGATTTGTACGGGTACCCGAAGAAACGCAACAAGTAACCATTAGGCGGAGATATTCGGGGTGAGCTCCGGCAAGTACATCTACGCCCACGCCCGGCGCTGCAAACGACGAAAGCTGCCGCCGAGGTCTGGTGCCCCGACGGTCGATCGGGCGCTCGCCTTTGGCGTTCGAGATCCGCGCAACATCCCGCGAGTCTCGGCTTCGCGCGTCCGGATTTGACGAATCTCAGCCGAAGCAACAGATTTCCGCCACGTCGAGGATCGTATCCGAGTTTGGCGCGCATCCCGGGGTGAAAATAAAATCGGGAGCTCCCTCCTCAGACGGATTCAAACGCGAAAGCGAGATCGGCGAACAAACGCAAAAACCTGAAGCGAAGACAAAACTTGAGCTGCGCTCTCCCAAGGATAGCGCAAAAATAAAATGAACAAATAAAAAAAGCTTCTCGGTTCAGCAGTGCGGACAAGCGCAGCCTCGCCAGCCAAACCGGTCATCGAAATGATAGACACGCAACCCGTTGAACTCAAGCGTTCAAATGGCTTCCTAGTGTCCCGTCAGGGACGTCCTCGAATCGGCGAACAGATAGATCGACTACCCGTTAAAAGTTACAGCGACCTGGAAATGAATGTTCGAACATGCTGGTTACCTCAGGGGGAGGCTAATTTCCAGTTAGCCTTACGGTCGCGGAAAATTGGATAGAAAGGTGAGAATACTTACCAGACCCATAGAAGAGAGGGGAAGGCGTTCGACGGAAGGTTGAACAGTCACCTTCAGCGAAGAAGCTTCATTCGTTTCCCGCGGTTTCGCGACAAGGGCTGGACCCCGCGACAACTCTGAAACAGGTTAATCGATACATTGTGCAAAAAAGAAAAAGAGATAAAGCGATCGTTAATGGAGTCTGCTTTGGATTTTTCGTATTTGGAGAAACAACAAGAAAGGAAAAGGACAAGCTGGAATTTTTACGGCCAAGACTACCGCGTACTTGACGAGGTCGTCCAGTCACATCGTGTGTAAAACACCAAGGAGTGGTACCACGGTGGCATCACGGATTGTCGGAATACCCGATACATTTTAAATAATCACGTATGAAATTTTTTTCTGCCAATAGAACAGTTATTGTAATATTTTCCTTTGATTCAAAATTCCCCGCCCCCCCCCCGTCCCGCGCCGGGAAGCGTCCGTTTCGAACGTTTCCCTTTTTCTTTTTCCTTTGGGGAGGCGCGTCTTCGCGATTTCCCCTTCCGGCAAAGCACCGTCGGAGGAACGTCTTTGCCACCCCGCGCCCGCTCCGTCTGTCGAAAGTGTGCGGATCGGCGCCATCCCCGGTCACGCGTCCGAACGCCTCGGATCACGATCTTGCGTTTGCCGCGGAGGATTTCGCTTTTCGACGACGAACTCGGGGCGATTCCTTCGGAGAGACCACTCCGGGAACCGCGGAGCACCGTTCGGGACCGGTATCCCGGGGGAAGCACAATCGGAACGAGCGGCAACCGCCTCCCGAATCCGACCGCGAGCATCCGGAATCGATGATGAATTGCTCCGTTCTCTGCTAATTCTTCCGCGCTAATTTATCCTCGATGCTTCGGTCGGATACCTTAATGAGGTCGGGCCTTGCGGGATGCCGGTAAATCATACCGCGATGACATAAAACCGATATAAATGGGCATAAAATTCCGATACAACTACTTACGTTTGAAAAACTGGGTTTAAACGTAGGATGCCTCGTGATTGGGGCATCCCGTGAAGGTTTACCGCGTGAAGAAAAAATATTTTTCCCGTTCGGTCGTAACCTAAAATAAGTTTTAACGTTCGGACGACATTGTTCACCGAATTCTCGCATTCATTTCCCTTCGCGATTTCGAATCCCAACCTAAATTTCAGTCTTTACGTCCCTGTCAACACATTCAAACAGTTGCCTTTCCAAATGCACACCATCAGATTATCAAAAAGTGACCGTTTCAATCAGAGACCACGGTTACTTCTCAATCCTTGCCATTTTTAGAATTCATTTTAAAAATTTACTATTTTCAACACAAAGATTTTTATTAGTTTTAACAGTTCCAGGAACAATCACGAACTTATTAAATTTGACCAATATAAAATTTAGCATAGTAAAATATACCATTATCAAACAATAATGGCATAATTTTTGATAATCTCATCATTTGAAAAAACCTTTTACACATTCATCAAAGGGCAGTTAAAGAACAACCATGAAAAGTCCCCAGTTCTAAAAAAGAATAATCAAATAACAGTCTTACATAAAAAAAAAGGGACAGCATTTTCATCAATTTTTATAAGATTATTTACTGAAATCATAAGCCTTCTTTTTTTTTTTCAAATTTTTTCCCTCAATTATTTCCATTGATAAAACAAAATAATCAAATGGCAAATTAAAATATTTGAAATTTTAGCATATATCCATTAAACCACAAAGAAAAAGTTTTTTACATAAAGGCACAAGTATTCCCAATAAAAAAAAAAGTTTAAAATAATAATAAGAGATCAAGAAACTACCAGTTAATAATTTACAACTAATACAATAACTAAAACCTTAAAACAATTCATGACACAATTTAAAAGGATATAGTAATTAATCAGTGCAAAAATCTGTTCATAAATTAATTTTATAAATTAAAAACTCGAATTGGTTTCCACCATGGAACACCTGTTCAAATCACTTCAAAATAAAAAAATAAAGAATATGACATCATCTGTCAAACACTGTTAACCAACTTAATTCTATTAATATCAAAAGACTTCTCTGCATACAAGGTCTATTTTTGATTTTTTAGTGAATGATGAGGATGCTAGTTCATGCAATACAAGTTATTTTAGTTTCTTCCTTTACTCCCTCCCCCTTTCTTTTTCTTCTCTCCCAAGAAACATTTTTTTGTCTTTTCTTGATCAATAAAAAAAATTTCATATTAAAAAAAAAAAAAAATTCTCTTTTTTCATTTTTCCACCAGAAAAATGGGCACCTGAAAACCAACACTTATTTCTCACACTGAAAAACACCATTCCCCTCAAGAGCATTTACATTTCTTTGATTTTTCAATTTTTTTTTTTCTATCCTACCTTGCAGTTAAACTTTGCTGGAAGCATGAATCATGAAAGATATAGTGATTGCTGCCTTTGAGTTTGCATGTTCTTCTCATCTGAAAACTAAAACAAAATTCATGACTCCAACATTATTCACACAGGTTAAGAAAAAAAATCAACATTATCATGAAAACAAACCAAGAGAAAAATTTCTTTTTTTTTTTTTTTTTTTTCCTTTAAATAATGCCCAAGATTGTTATAAATTTTCTTCTTTCCTGAAAATAATTGAAAAATTTTATACTGCAACAGGACGGTCATAAATTTATCTAAATTGTTTAATTTAATATATGGATAAAATTGGATTGCTAAGAAATGAAACAGTAAATTTAACCTTGTATGGTTTCTGGAGGAATTCAAAATTAATTCAGTTAGAGCGATTAATTTGTTACACAAATGATTTAAAACATTTCTTGGATTATGTAGGAAGATGACTTGCTCATTTCACATGTGTAAGCTTTTTTCAAAAGTCTTGAAAACATTGTTGAAATCAGCCGCCCACCGTGGGGTTCTTCTCAATGTACTACAATCAGGACACGAAAATAACCCCTAAATAAGACATCATATACGTAAGCTAAGCGTAAGCAGTTTTTAATATAAAAAAATGCAAAAAGGGCGCAATAAACTGATACATAAATTGTTAATAATCAATAAATACATAATGATATAACTGAAAAATAAGCTCTTACTTTTTGAAAAATATCATGTCCTTGATTAAGTCACTTGGTTATTACCGAACATTCATTTTTTCTCAATTATGTAAAATAAATGTTTTTAATATAAGAATAAAACTATTCAATGGAGTAAATTTCAAGGCAGCCAACACTTTAAAAAATAAATTTCCCCTCCATTATTTGTGCCACTTTAATTTTATATTTTCCTTAAATTTCTTTTATATTTTTAACAAAATAGGAACAACGTACTTAAATATTGTATTAAAAAATACAGCTTCTAAAGAAAAAAAGTATTTATTTCTGCAGTAAAAAACAATGACAAACTCCGAAAATAAATTTTAAAAAAAAGTTTTACGTTTCTTCCGCTTGAAGTCGCCACAATACGATGAATCATACGTGTCAATTTTCCCGCCATCTGGGCGTCCTCTGACGTAACCGTTTCAATAACTAATAATAATTCAACCGTAGATGGCCATCAACAATAATTTTTGAATTGATCCTACAGCTTTTATTTTCTTCTCTTTTTTTTAAGTCTTTATGCTTAAAAAAAAAAAAAAATTCAATTTCTGACTTCGGTGGCCATCCAAATAATTCGGATCTGCTCTTTACAGTGAACTAACATACTGAATCTTGAATGAAAAATCGAGTGTTTTATGGAAAAAATTTCGTCTTTCAATTCGATCAAACAAGAATATTTTTATACACGAATAACGGACGGTCACGGAGAAAGAATATTAAGTGTCTATTTCGATACTTCAATTCTCCGAGCAACGAAGAACTGCATTTGTTCAAGCCTTCAACCCGGACCACACCTTTTAAGTAACTCTACAAATGGAAATCATTATTATTTCTGCGACATTACTCCACCCATTAACTTGGTAATGGCTACCAAATGAGTCAATACAACACTTACCAAAGCAAACAATCGGAGTTAATTAACTTATTCTGACATAAATGAATATATGCATTTTTAGCCGTTCTTATTCAAAGATCGATTAGAATAAAGATCCACAAAGCAGCCCAAGAACGGAAACTTAGACGGAATCGATTTCTCCAAAACTGTTTATTAAATTCGAATTTACTTCCTATTCTCATAATTAATCATTCAAAAATATGTTTTGTATATATATATAACTGCAATACTTTTACATCGAGTCGCTTGTTTTATTTCAAACAGCAAATTGATAATTGATATTTGCAACAAATTTTTAAATTAAGTTCATTGTTTGTAATAAATAAAAACGACCTTTTAACGATCCCTTATTATCTTCAGTAAGGCTGACATAAAATTCATTTTAGTTCAATCTGTTATAACATCTAGTATTTTCATGATTTCCGACTGTTGGACGATCTATACAGGCAAGCGCTAAAAGACATTGTCCACGTCCACACTGCATCATTTTCAAAAACCAACCCGCATAAAAAAGCAATTAAGGAAAAACAATTCGCAACAAGATACCGAAAACTTATGTTTCGCCATCTTGAACCGAATAGCGGCCTAGTGCGCATGTCTTGATCGGGCTATTTATTCCGTTGCGATAGTTCAATCCAGGTTAGATCCATACTGGCTGTTGCTCCCCGAAGTCCGTAATATATTATTAAAGGTATAGAATCACCTTTGAGAATTGGTAAGTTCAACAATGAAATTTGGCATCGATTTATTAAATTTGTAATTAACAATGAATTATTATTTTATAATATAATTATATAAATTATAATTAATTTATAATTAACAATGAAAGAAAAAAATATCGTGATAGATATACTTTGTTCCGAATTTATGGAAAAAGTGCGTGTTGAAACAACCATAAGTTGCTAAATACTAAAAGAAGCGCTGAGGCGATAGCCATTAGATGGAGCTCTCATAAATGACGACTTGTAAAATTTTCTGATTTTTCTGAATCTGAGGTTCAAATTCTGGCAGTCTCATGTCTTTCAATACGGAATCCACAGTGTCCTGCCAGTCCTTTGAGTTGCCCGTTTTACGCTGCGTGCCCATCTGTAAAAACGCAACAGCAACAAAGTGCCTAAAAACAATTTCCAAGTTCTTTTCGTTCGACTGGGAATTACCAGTGTTAATATTTTCTTCAAATCGTTCTGCAGTACAGCCATATCTATCCCGGTTCCTGCGCATTCTCCGAATCTTCTCAGAGACTCTGCTAGGGGTCCGCTCAGCGCTTGAATAGTTTTCCACGATTGTGCATATTGTCTTCTCACCAACTCTATGATGGTAGACGTCAGTGCAAGTCCGGTTAATATGTACAACGTGCAAATAAACATGTGGTTTGGATTTTCTAATAAAAAAAATATATGTATATTTAACTTTTTCTTTTGTTAGTACATGACGACATAAATTGGATATTTACGCGGCACAAGATCTCCAAACCCGATCGTCGTGAGGGTAATGAAACAAAAGTAAAATCCCTCGAAAAACCCCCAGTCATCCTCCCAAACCATGAAAACGGCTGCCCCCGCCGCCAGATACAGGATAAGAAAAAGGACTCCCGCCAGGGCGTAAATCCACCTCTGCTCGGAGCTAGTTATGTTTGGCATTATTTCCTGTTGGGAGGCATTTCGCTTACAACGAAGTTAATCTTTCGCAAAATTCGACAGCAGGCAGTGTACACAATACCTTATTTGGAAGGTAAGGTTTGAGTTTCCCGTGCAACGCCGAAAGAGCGGAAGCGAGTAGCACTCCCACATCAGCGATCACGGAGACCGTCAGCGGTGTCCCAACGAGGGCGAATAAAATGCAGAACAACCTACCCCAAAATGTGGAAGGGACAATGTTGCCGTAACCTGAAATAGCATAGGCTAAAGCCCGTCTTTGCAATCTAAGCTTC
Organism: Ricinus marginatus; assembly: GCA_028565995.1. Taxonomy (NCBI): domain Eukaryota; kingdom Metazoa; phylum Arthropoda; class Insecta; order Psocodea; family Ricinidae; genus Ricinus; species Ricinus marginatus. Next base: position 11,350 of record JAOWBB010006632.1, read on the forward strand.
AGCAGATAAACTTTTTAGTTACCGATTGTGGTCAACACTGTGGAGGCGAAAAACGCCGATTCGGGAAAGCTCCATTTGCTTGTCACAACCTTCGTTTCGTTTAACGGCAAATCAACGCCTCCTTTGCATGCCTCCTGCAAAAAGTAGGAACTTGGGTTAAAGAAATATGACTTGATAATACAGTACATCGTGTCTGCAGATGACAGCGATCGAAGAACCTCGCCTGCTGCCATCAGTTTACAGCAATCAGCGAAAAAATTTTTCGCCGTATGAAAATTAAATAAATCTCAAATTATTTTACTTGTTCATTAAATAATTTTTTGATCGCAGTTAAATTTCCATTATCCATTTGCCGGAAGTGAAGAGGTTTCTGCAGGGCTACATTTCGTCAAATTTCCCAAAACACACCCTCATCTTTTTCCGGAATGTTTTGAAATCTTTTGCTTCGAGTTGAAATTTACTCAATATAAGTAAATTTTCACTTGCCATGATAGCTTTTTGGTAATCCTGGAGAATTTTTTGACATATTGCAGTGTCCTCCTTACAGTAAAAAGAAGATCTGAATATTATGTGCTGCTCTTCTAGATATTTCACCAAATCCGAAAGGCGGGAAATTTCGGCTGGATGTTCCAGTTGCCTAAATACCTGAACGATTAAAAAAATAATAATTTCCTTTTAGAGAGCAATTGTCGGGAAAAGAGAATGAGCTCGGGTGAAAAAATTTCATTTTCAGCACGGAGAGCAGGGTAAAAAGCGGAAAGGCTAAGCGTCCAAAATTTTTGCAATGAAGTTTTTCCCATTAAAAATGTTTTAAAAAAATTCTTCTTCTCTCGAAAAATTCAGCTTGATATAATTCAACATCAATTTCACTTTTCCTTAAATTTAGGTAAAAATTCCTGTCAAACCTTGTTTGCTGGAATATTTTAAAAAACTTTTTTAACAAGTAAATTTTTATAAAATACACACTTAAAAAAGCTTTCAACTGTTTAATTTTTCATTTTTTTTTGAGATGTTATAATGAATTAATAAGAAGCCACTTTCATACTGGATAAATGTAATATGGCAATCAAATTAAAAATAATAATTCTATAAATTTAACCCTCTTTCATTTAGTATTAAGGTGTGAATAGCGACTTGCGTTCAGGAAATAAGCGTTTAATTTAGACGAATTAAGGTGTAATTATAGTTACAGAGTAGCTCGATGCATGTAGTATCAAAAATTTAGCTTCGAAAATCTCATTGAGTAGAAATTATCTTCTAAATTTCATTTTTACACAGAATTGTTTTTAAAATGGAAATATCAAATGTTTATTCCTTTGCTGAAGGAGATTGGAGGCCGTAGCATGGAAAAATAAGTAGTGCACCAAATAATAAACGAAACAGCAATTTAGATTTAAATTAAATTTTAAAATTGAAAATTCCAGTGCTCACAAGTTTTGTTATTATTATTTAAATAAATCATGAGAATTACGAAATTATTTTCAATTCCAAAAATTTCCAAATCAACGGACGTCGTGTCATTAGTTTCGTGGAAGATAACTCCTCATTTTGCGTTCTGCATAAACACCTTTAACAGCTGTTTCACATTTCAAAATGGCCGATGTTCCAGGTCAATCAATTTTAAACGAAGCCGCTTTGAAAAGGTTGGATCCGTATGTGAAGAAAGTTATAGACACGGCAAAATTTGTTGCTTTATACACGTTCAAACTGAAGGAGAACAAATGGGAAAAAACAGGCGTTGAGGGATCTTTATTCGTTTATTCTCGAACAGGTGAACCTTTCTACAATATTTTAGTTTTGAATCGATTGAGCACCACTAATTTAATAGAACCAATTAGTACAAAGCTAACGCTTCAGTTACACGAACCCTTTTTACTTTATCTAAATGCTAAATGTTGCTTGTATGGGCTATGGTTTTATGAAAAGGAAGAATGCGTTCGTTTGGCTTCTCTGATTGAGAAACTAATGAAGGAGCTAAGCGAAAGTAAAAACAAAGCGAGCGATGTTAAAATTCAGAAAGACTCTCACATAGACATTTTCAACATGCTTAGCACGGCTCAAAAAGCGTATAACAATTCGAAGTGTAACATTGATAACGATAATAACAACAATAATAATAATAATATTATTAATAATAATGGTAATAATAATGATGATAATGATGATGTTGATAACGATAATAATAATGATGATGACAATGTTAACGATAATGATAATAACAATAATATCAATTACAATAAGAGCAGTAATGAAGGTAAAAGGCTGAATGAACAAGAAATAGAGCAGACTCCTCAGAGTGTTATGGATTTCTTTGCCAAAGCAGGAAGTGCACCAAAAAATTCAAGTATGATGTCACCTAAGTTAAATGGATCTGAATTGATGGAAGAAGATGAAGGAGATAAATTGCATAGGAATCCCTTAATTCATCAGTTAATGTCCAACCCTGTACATTTAGTCGAGCACATTGAAAAGCAACAGAGATTAGTCACTCCTCAACTAGAAAAGACAGATGATTTAGTGTTGAAAAATTTCTTACAAAAATCTGAGCATGGAAATGGATTCCAAAATGAGTACACCAAGGAATATGGCACAAATGTAATGATGTTAGACAATTGTTCACCAGTATCACCTATATCTTCAATGTTTTCACAACAAGTTTCAGACAATATGGGTTTTCAGCTTTTTCATGATATGAGTATTGTGGAAACACCCAAAAAACCAACATTAATACCACCGGCGATGTTTACACCGATGAATAAGAAAGATTTACATTATTCCAATGTAAGTTTGAGCTCAGAATTTAAACTTGAACCTTTAACAAAGAATCAGCTATTTCAGGCAATTAATTATCTTTTAAAAAATGATCCAATTTTTATGACAAAAATTCATGAGGCATACATAAAGTCCCTTACAAATAAAGTTTTGTGAACTTAATGGAAGAAATATTTTTACATTATTTGAATTACAACATTTATAAACATGTTAAAAATGCAATTTATATGGTTGTTGCATTACTTAATCATCATATTAGTTTGATATTTCAGTCTCCAACTGACAAATTCAGAATTTTTTCTTTTTTAAAAATTTGAATTTTTTTTTTTTTTTTTTATTCATATAATTTTGAATTATTCACATGATCCGTTGTGAAATAATTCTTTCATCTGCTGAATAAATAAACAGTGTGCAATGGATCTAGAAAATGTTTTAATTTCAAATCTATTTTTTTGATCCATGTGGCCAAAACGGTTTTTAAAATCTTTTCATTATTTGTTTATAAAAAAAAAAAAAAAAAAAACCAACATCAATTAATTTATGGTTCTTAGGTGGTAATTGCTTGCATTTTGTAAAAAGTGAAGTACAACCATTGTTATCGGGATACAAAAAAAATTCCTGATAATATTAAATCTGCATTTGAAATGAAAAAAAAAAAAAAGAAAGAAAAAAAATCTAATTCTCCCTTTCTTTTTCTTTGTAAGGTCTTAAGATTAAAAATTTGCGCATTCGGTTTTCATGATGATGTTACGCCCAAAATATTAAAAGAACTTAAAAAAAAAAAAAAAAAAAAAAAGAAGAAAGGAATAAAATCCAGTGAATCCCTTTTTATGGATATTTTTTATCATTCACAAATACGTGAATTAATGTGTAAAATTTTCCTTGAAGGAGCCACTTATATAAATTTTACACATTAAAAATTTTTCAAATTCTTTTTTTTTTAATAATGTGATTGTCACTTTTAAAGTAATTTTTATGCTTTTGAGGAAGAGATCTCTTTTTTTTTTCTTAACGTGTGCCTTTTTTGCAACGAGATGCTGGATTTATTACGTGAAATTCCATTTCAAATAAATTCCCAAAATGTGCGGTGGTTCGATCGATTTTCCTCCCCCGTCATTACGTGTTAGCTTTCATTGCTACAATGTTTTAAAATAACTCACAATTTTAAATGCAGAATATAAATGAAATTCGATTTTTATTATTGTCAAGATTATAATGCAAAAGCGATTGTTTATGTAATTTACGATGTGAAAATTTTTTTTAACGATGTCTAGAATGTGATGCTAATTTCTATATTTAAAAGATGGTGCAATAATTTGTATATTAGAAAATATTTGGAAAATCTAACTTTACCATTGTATTTATGATCTCTTTTGTGTTGTGTTAAATCGAGAAATTATTATTTAGATATTTTTCGCAGATCGAACATGTCTGAATGCTTTATACCTTAGTTGTTAAGATTGATAGTACAGTAGACGAAAGGAATGGGATCGAGAAAAAAAAAAAAAAAAAAAAAAAAAATTTAATTTTTTCCATTCCTCATTAATTAATTTATGCTTTTAGAGACTATTGCTCGTTCATAATATTATCTGCTTACATTCATAAAGACAGACAATTGTTTTCATTACGTCTTAAATCATTAAATCTTGTGCAGCTTGCAGCTTTTTATGGCTTTTTGGGGTAGTTGCCAGCTGTCTAGTAATGTTCAATTTTTTTTTCTGCTTCGCATTAACGGCATTAAAAAACACCATGCGCGACATTAAAAGAACTGCGAATTAAAATTATCATATTGTTTTAAGTGGAAAATACCATCCCGTTCCTTATTTGAAAACATTTGTCGTTGACATTAGCATTTGCCGGTCGATATATCATCGGAAATTCATTACAGATTTCTTTCTTTTTCTTTCATTTCTTTTTTTTTTTTTATTTATTTATTTATTTTTCTTTTTTAAGAGTGAATGTTAAAAATGATTCATTTCTTATAATTTTTTTTCTTTTTGCAGGAAAATTCATTTTTATAATGTTTTTGTAAATTCATTATAAAATGTAGAACATTTGAGACTGAAATCATTTGAAGTAAGTGAGGTTTCCGAAATTGATTTTATTTTTTTTATTTTTTAATTTGAATTATTTGAGAAATTTAACTTTTGGTTTATTGAACAGAGTTTTTCTCACGTTTGGAGATTGAGGTGAGAGCTCCTGCTTTGTGCATTTTTCGATGTTTCGAAGAGTATTCGCGAAAATATTTGACAAATTATTTAAATTTAACATTAGTTTTAGAGAGAGACTTTGATGTAAGTTTAAAGAGCTTGATGTTTACTTTACATTTAAAATAAATCGTGGATGTATGTGCGTAGTCGGTGGCCGGTTTCATACCGGCCGCAACCTCGGTAATTAATGCACAAATTAATCATCGAAATCCTGCACAATCGCATATTTCATTTGCAGGTTTCGTTAATGTTATTTCGATGCAGTTTTGTGAGTGCGTACACGATTATGCTGTTTTAAATCACAGCAATAGTTTAATTCACGTGTTTTTTTTTCTTTTTTTGTTGTTGTTGTTATTGATTAGAAATTATTGTAGTTTAGGGTGTTAGGAGCCGAGCGTTGTCAGGTATTTATTTTTTTTCGCTTGCTTCGCTTCGGAAGAACACGGGGAAACGATATTTGGTTCAATCACCTCCATTTAGCAGTTGTTAAAAGGCAAATTCGATGTCTGGAATGAATTTTTTTTTTTTTTTCCTTTGAAATTCTGATGATTAGACCGAGGTTGTTGAACCAGAGGCTCGCAGGCGATTCGCGCAGAGAGCCGAAGCTTTGCCGAAAGGGAAAAGGAAAAAAAAAAAAAAAATGGAATTGACTCTTCGGGAACGTGTCAAAGCGTTTGCCTCCTCCATTACGATGTTTGCACAAACTCGCGGATAATTAAACGGAACTGATGTGCGGCAAACGTTTTGAATTTTTTTTTTTTTTTTTTTTTGTTTGCTTTTCAAGAATGAAGGGAAAAAAAAATGAGCTCAGGTTCAATGCGAATGCGGGAGTTGCGGTTTAATGGCGTTCGGCATTCGGGGCGTCAGGTGCGGCAACCTTTGAAATTTGACGCCGCTGCTGGTTCCACGTCTTCGCGAAAACGGGGAAAAATTCGGATGGCCTCAACGTGCGAAACTCTCCGGCCAAGGTGACGAGCTGGGCCGCTGATTTCGCGTTTTTCAAGTTTGTCGCGTCTCGTTTTATTTTATTTTTCTCCTTTTCAAGTTTTCGACTCGCGTGAGCTGCTTGCGGTTCCTCATCCCTGGGGAGGTGGGGGGGGGGGGGAAGCGAGGGCGCTGATGTGGGATTTTATTTTCATTTAAGCCATTTTTTTTTATATTTTTTCTTGTTGTGCATGCTAAGTGGAAACGGGATCCGATGAAATGGAATGAAAATTGGCGACAGCGACGGGGCGACAGTGGGGAAATGCATCGGTTTTCGCCATTTCGTTTTTTTTTTTTTTTTTTTTTTATCTGTCCCATCGCTTTTTCTCTTCCTTTTCCGAGATGGTAACTCGTTTCGGTTCAGGGGGTGGGAACATGGCGGAGACGCTCTTTGCCGAGCTCCGGCATCGATCTCGCATCTCATCGGCAAAACGTGAGTTTTGTTTTAATTGCCTTCATTCACTCCAATTAATTTTATTGATACTCGATGTAAATTGCCGCTTTTTAAGATCAGCATATTGCCCCTTTTTTTACGACCGTATGAATCTTTATTTATAGTTTAAACGATTTGAATATGGGAAGTGATGCAATAGATATATATATATAATTATTTGTTTTTTCTATTATTAAAATGGCGGCTGCGGACATTCGCGTATCAACAGAAAACTTTATTTAAAAACAATTTTCACTTATTAAAGCTCCGTCAAAAAAATTTCTCGTAAACCTAAGTAAAGAATTTTCTAGTTGGTAATTTCATTTTGAAAAATATTATCTATATATATATATTTCTTTTTTTCGAAATGAAAGAAATGAGCTGAAAGTGATAATGTTTAATGTTAGAAAAATATAAAATAAAGCTAAGAGTAACAGTGGAGGCAATGAAATAGTCAAATCTGTATTTATTACACTGTACATCCTTGGTTCCTCGTCGGTTCGGCCTCGAACTGCAGGGATTTCGCCTTTTGGTTCCCGAAGGACGGGTAAAATGAGACGTGCAAAGCCGGAAATCGACCACGGAGGAGAAAGCTCCCGTTGTTGGGGAACTTCGCGCGAGCGCTGCCTCCGCAGCACCGGACGAACGATGGAGGCTGCAACGCTGCGGTTGATCTCTGCGGGGAATCCCTTTGCCGAACGAAGAAGGGAAAATGGCGACTTCCCTTTCTGTCCTTTCCCCCCTCTTCCGGGACGACGGGAAGGTTGGAATTTCCCGCGGATCATTTTCGGACGAAAGCAACGTTAAAATTTACGCTTTCGCAATGGGAGGCCGCCTCTGCCGAGCCGCGGTTCGGAACGAAGAAGCAACTCGCCCATTTTTCTCTCCCTTCCCCGGACGCCTTATTTTCTCCATAACGGCGGAGCTCCCGAAGTAAAATGTGCCGGAGGTCGCCTGGAGGCCCCCCGACGTTTTCGCTCGAAAGGGTGCCTGCGCCGCGGAATCCGCGGACGAGGGGAGACTTACCAGGGCTCCGACGACGATGTACAGGGCGACGGCAAAGAGCAGCCCCAGATGGCCGAAGAACCTGCGCAGCTTCCTCCACCGCCGCGCTTTGAGGGATCCCGTCCTCGTCCTCTTCTTCCTTTCCGGTTGCATTTCCTCCGCGACCATGGCTCGCAGCGTTTCCCGCGACGTTCGCCCCGACGTCGAACCGAAGAAAGAGACCTCGGCCGGCGATTGAAATTTCAAAATTGAGCGTACGTTTGAGCAAAATCGATCTAACTGCCGGTTCCGACAGTCGGATTCGTCAGGATTATTACGGGCCGCGCGGCAAGCGCCCGGCCCCGAGAGACGAACGGATCCCGAGCGTCGCCGGAAGGGAACGGTGACCGTGGGACGGAGCCACGGCGCGGTGGCACGACGGCGTCGTGTTTCGAACGTCAGGGCAGCCAACTACTTTCCCGCGTGCACCGTTTGGACGGTTCGAGGGCGTTGCAAATCTGCGAGGCGCGGCCACGACGTCCGGTCGTTCGATCTCATCCGAGCGAGTTTTTTGCTCGGAAAATCCTTTGCGCGAGCTGCGAAAAGCTCTCTCGGTGCGATTTTCCACGCGATGCCTGCCCACTTCCGGTCCTCGCATCCGCCTCCCATCGATTTATTCACCGTTCTCTTGCATGACAAAGTGAAACGCATAAATCAGGCTCCCCTTCTGCATTCTCATCCATTTTTGACCGTCTTCGAGCCTTTCTCTGCCCCCGGGAGCGGCATCGGCAGCGCCTTCGTGGCAGCAAAGAAAAGGGGACGATAAATCAGTAGTTTTTCATATCTCCGCTGTGATTTATGGACCGCTCACGGACGCGGGCCTCGCTTTCCGCCTCCGCCCAAGGTGCCTTTTATCCGTGCTCGTGTTCGGGATTCCCCGCAGGGCGCTTTTCCTTGCCTGCCTTCGCCGGAGGAAGAAGGAAAAAGGTTTCCCCGCGGCCAATCTCTCAGGGTTTTCTTCCCGAAGCCCCGAAATTCGAGAGGACGGGCCGAGGGGAAGGAAACGGCGGAAGACTCCGCTTCGGGCCGAGCCAGGGTGGGACGGCGGCGAAATTTATGCCCGGTCCGGTTCCGAATATTAAATTAGCGGAGCTTTCGAATCGGTTTTCTCGATCTGGAAGCTCGGTGGCGAGGCCGAAAATTGGGTGGAGATAAGGTCGACTGGAGGATGGAAACCGGCGAAGTGGACACGGAGGGAGGAAGCGCCGACAGCGGAGCAAAAAAGGAGCTTCCCCCGGAAGCCGAATTAATTTATGCCGCTGCAGCTCAATTTCGGAAAGGGAGATAAGACTTTCGGAGGAGGAAAAAAAAAAACATTTTTTTATTTTAAAAACGAGATGAAGAAGTAAAATATTTTTGGATCGAATCCAGAGTCGCAATCTGATTCCGCCTCTGAGGAGTCGAACTCCAGGGGCGTCGCAAGAAGCGTCGCGTTTTCCGCCGGGGATGCGGCTTCCCGTGCGATCCCGTTCCGGGACTTCCGCTTTCGGCGCTCTCGAAGCCCGAGGGAAGCCGTCGGAGCCTCCGATTCCGGAAGCGCCCCCGAGGGCCGCCGACCGCTCGGAGCGAGTCAGTCCGAGGAGCGGGAAGGATTTTCCCGTTCCCGCAGCCGCCCCCGGCACCGGAACTTTCAAAAACTTTGCTTTCGGGATTAATAAGGCGCTCTGAGAGAACTCGGCCGCCCCTTCCCGCGGGATTTAATTATTCCCTTCTCTTAATTTTTTAATTAATTTTCCTCCATAAATCACGAGGCGTCCCTTGCGGAAAATTCGGATGCGATTTTCGTTAATCTTAATTAATTACAAGGTACGCTCAAGCGCAGGCAAACATTTACGGTCGCAGTCCGTCGGGATGGAGACGGGGATGGCTCGTCGCCCGCGGAGCGGAAACGGGAATTGCTGCCCCTTCCGCAGCCGCAACAGAGAGAGCCGAGGGAAGGTAAAAGGGGTGAAGGCAGTTTTAAAGAAAAACTGGGGCGAAACGAAGTTCGAAGGAGCCTCCCTTTGCGAAATTTTCCGGGTCCGCACTGCAGAGCATCGGCACCCCCGGCGACGGGCATCCGCCGTACCCGTCGACCGCAGGACGAGCAGGTTACGAGCTCTGCGACCGGAGGAAGAATCGGGCGCCGGGCACCCGAGATTCGAGATTCTCCCCCTCTCGGACCGGGTGGCGCGTTCGGTTTCCGTTCGAATCGTCGCGCTTCGGGTTTCCGCGCGACAAATCCGGAGAGGGACCCGCGAATTCCGATCGCGGAAGCAACTGTCGCGTTAATTTCCATTTCCGCCGTCGGCATCCGCAACTGGTAACTGTCTTTATTGAATTTCGCGAAATGCATCAAAAAATACATAACGCACGTCGCCACTGTCCCGCCTTGTTTTTGCTCGCGGGAGTAAAAGTCTCGAGGCGGAAGTTTTAAACCTTTTTCTTTTTTTGTATTACTTTATTAAACCTATTCTCTTAGGCGTCATAACTGATAAATCTCT
>JAOWBB010006633.1:0-15612 GCA_028565995.1 Ricinus marginatus
ACTTGTCACAGGAAGTGCTTTGAGTCAAATTTGAGATATTGCAGACCAGTTAGTGCAGACTAATGTGTCACCACCACCACCGCCGCCGCCACCCCCACCGCAAAAAAAGTGAATTTACAAAATCTCTGGAAGCGAAAATCTAAACTTTGGTTAAAAAGCTCAATTTATACAAAACTTTACCTTATACGTAATTTCTTTAAGGTTTTCACCAGGAATATTACTTTTGCCTTGGAAAACTCTTTTGTTTTTCAGGTTTATCTATACATAAATATTCTCAGACTCCTTAAATCCTAAACCTTTTTTAATTAAAGTTTGAAATTAGAAATGTTAATTGAATTAATTGCGCCTAAACGGGATCATACTTTTAGCAATAAACGGACGTGGGATCTTAAAGGATGTAACACGAGAAAAAAGCTCTTTTCGCGTCACATCTTTCGGCAGCGCAATCCTGAAATTCTGGAAAAATATAATTTATTTTACTGCCCCTTGAACCGTCCGAATCTTGTTATATTTTCCGTGCGCACTAATAAGAATCCGTATTCGACGGTGGCTCATTTTTCAATTTTCGGATTCTTGAGATTGCCGAAAACGTTTTTTTACCTTCCCGCTCGGATCGAAAGCTTTTCCACGGAGCGAATTTCCCGATTTTCGAATGCCGCTTCACCGCGCCTGCTCCGACTCGGTTTCTCCGGAGCGGATCGTCTCCCGCAGGTCCAGATATCCGGTCCGAAGCAGCATCCGAGGGCGCACTTACCTTGAACCCCCTGAGATTGTCGACGACGCAGGCCAAAAGGGCATCTCGACCGACGGTGACGGTGACGTTGAGGATTCTTTCGGCGAATCTGGGCAGCATGGAGTCTGCAACATTAAGAAGAAAACAAAGGGAAAAGAATGAACCACAGTCCCGTGCTCGGTGCTTACCGATTTATTTTTAATGCCTGCAACGGGAAGGTTTACATCCCTTCGGCCTCTGTTCAAATCGAATTTGATTTTTGGAGATTGAATTTCGTTTTATTATCCCTGTCTTTCGCTTCCTCGGCTCTGTTCCCTTTCCATCGTTTAATTCCCTTTTTCTTATTAAGTTTTCTAATTTTCACCTCACGTTCGCGCGATCCTCCGCCGTTTAGCGAGTCCATATTTAAACATTTCATGGATTTATCGATGCCGGGGCTGAGGATAGATCGCGATTATAATGAATTCGCTGTGTACGTATTAATTTCGAGGTAGGCGAAAGCAAGGGAGAGGAAGAAAGGCTTTCTAATTACATCTCGGCAGCGCATATTTTGAACCGTCCTTAAGAACGGTTTCTAAATGAACGTTCGATGCTGCTTTTGAAACCGATTCGCGTTCGACAAGCGCACAGGGTTTTGTCCTTTCGGCTGCCGGGGGAAGGAGACAATTTTTTCCCTTGCCCATTTTCCCGCGCGCGTTACTTAAACAGCCGCGGCACCGGAACCGGCGCCGAAAACAAGAAAAAAAAAAAAAAAGTTGCTCTTCCGGCGGAAGCAAAGCTCCCCGCGTGAAATTATCAGAATTTATATTTCGCCCGAATTCCCCGGCCCTGGTTTTTCTTATGTTGTTTCAAGGAAGCATCGTTCCGCGTCGGAGGGCACAAGTTTCCAAAGTTCGCGCCGGTTTCCTGAATTGGAAAGGCTGCAGACGAACCGAAACGGTTTTCGAATCATCCCCGGCACCCACCACTCGAGGCGTGAATTCGAAGTCTGAAACGGAAGATAAATCAGCAAGATGTACCTTGGAGTATTTTACGGGAAACATTTTCGCCTTGGATGTCTGCGAGGGATGATTTGGCAAAGGGCTCGGAATATCAAAGAAAATTTTAAGAGTCCCTTAGACGGATAATTTATCTCCGGTAACAATAACCGTATGAAATATCGCGTAAACGTTCATATTTATTCGGAAATTAAAATTTTGGATCGTTTACCTAAAGCGTCTGCTATCAATCGTTTTGACACTGAGAGGCACAAAATTTACCCTCGTAAAGGGGAGGAAGGGCAGAGAATTATTAGACGCGGCATTCGGGCGAAATTCTTCAGTTTCCAGCATTATCGTGCGAGATTCGGGAGGTATCGTTTGGAATACATTAGCACGGGGAAAGATCGAGTCTCGCCGTGCTGAAACCTGGGCGGGACTCGGGGGTCGAAGGTATCCGCGTGCAGGAGCGAATGATTTTCCCGGATTTATTTTCTTTCTTGAGATATTAATTGAGTGAGCGAATTTTGAGGATTCGAGAGGATAAAGTGCCACCAAACCTCGGTCGGGAGAAGAGCCGAATCTCATTCTCTGAAGATAATAATTTGCATTATTGAATTTCTTTGGTGTTAGGGTTTTTCTGCCTGCTCCCCGCGTATGAAAACATCATTTGATGAACATCAGGGGATGAAATTTGCCAGCTCTCAGATACTGTTTACAGCTTTGCCCTCGGTCTGCGGCTGGATGCGAGTCACTCGCAAATTCGACTCCAGACAAGGCTGAATGCAGGTCAGTGGGAAGAAAATTCCATGCATTAATATAAGCCCTCAACAAGATTACTTCTGTAGCATTTGCAAGCAGATGTTCCTAACAAAGTTTTTTGAAGATATTGAAATTTATAATTAAAGTGTCGTATTTTGAGGTTTTTGAGGACACCCTAAAGACTTGAGCATTAGTAATAATACTGGAAAAGAATATTTTAGCATATTCAGAGATAAAATCTCAAGCATTTTGACGAATTAATTTAATAACTCGTTCGCCATTGTTTTCGCTTGAATATTTAAAAAAAAAAAAAAAAAAAAACATTTCCGACTGCTTAAAATGTGATCTCTCGCAGCTTTATGATTATTTTCAGCCACGGTTCGAATGATGCACAATGCAGCATCCACGAGAAGGTAGTTCCGGGCAGTAACCGAGGGAGATAGCAAAAGAATAAATTAATTGCAAAGGAAGCAGTGGTGATGAAGCGAAGAAAGCAATAATAAGTTTTATCTTATATATATATATATGTGTGTGTGTGAGGAAAACAAAGGGGCGATCCATTATGGTGGTCAAGAAGGTGTTTTGTACAGCGGACAGCGAGAAGGCTTCGATCGAGGCATAAAACAAGAAGTCATTCAGTCGGAAGCAATATTCCACAAAGGAGGAAAGTATGATTTTATTATAGATTTTCTTTCCTTTATCTCTCTCGTTTTTTGGCGTTCGCTGGAAAATGTCCCGGGAAATGACCAAAGACTTGTCCAAAACCTCTCTCTTCCTGCAAAACGTGCTTCGCATCATCCGAAACGGGAATCCGCGACCGGAAAGGATAATAATTACACCGGAAAAGGCAGGTTACTCGGGTAACATTTCGGGAGAAAGGATTTTGCGGAACTAAAAAGGCTACTAATGAGAGTTAATCAGCATGTAAGTCATAGAGTTTAATTTAAGTTCCGTGAAGCATTTGAGAGCCATCTTAAGAGAGAGACAAGACAAACCCTCAAAATTTGCAAATTAAATAAAATACATTTAGGATAAAATTTCGGGAAGAGTGGAAGTGGGTAAAAGGAAGATTTTTCTTCTCTAAATTCATATCTGTAATGCAAATTACATGTAAAATTTTGTTCACTATTAAATATATATACATATTTTTTTTCCCCTTCATTTTCTTCGGCGGGGCCGAATTTTCCGCTTAATATCTGAAAATGTAGAAAATTGTTCTTTTCGGCGTTTCGGGAAGCATTGTAAAAAATTAAGCAACTTCGCGCTAAGGACTTTTCCTGACGTAACAGGGAAAAAAAAAGTTTGAACAATTACAGATCTTTCTTGTACAAAGGAAAAGTTGTTAAAAATGCTGCCACGCGTTTTGAGCCTGAGCTGTTCCCATCCTATTTCTTTGGCAAAATTCAATGAGTAATGTAAGGATCCGAAAAACAAGTGTTTCCCTTTTTTTTTTTTTTTTTTTCCTGCGATGCTTAAGCATTGTTCCCGACAAAGGAACGGAAAAACATGAGCGAACGGTCCGTCCTTTGGCGGACTTTCAGAAATCGGGAACAAAACAAAACCGGATTGGGGAGGTTCCGGGGGTGAAAGGCTTCATTCGTGTGTGTTACTCTCCCCAACCTTCGTAACGGAAGCTCGGGGGTCGAATGAAAGCACTCCGGCCGATCGATACACTCGAAGAGACGGAAGCTAATTTGAGATATGAGTGGTGTGAAGCTGATAATTAAAACCGAAAGGAAAAATCGGGCAGATGTAATGGCGAATTTTCCGAATTTCCTTTGAGAAACGCTCCCTTTAGTCCGACAGTCGACGTGCGCGATTATTCGGTCTTAAAGTCCATTTCTGCATATCGCCGTCGCCGTGTAAATGAAAGAAAATTCACCTAAATTAATGAAAACGTTTAGTTTTGTTTTACAGCGGGAGAGTAGGCTGACTGGAAGTACGGCCATTCCCGAAAAGGGAAGAGTGATAAAGGTCCCATAATTTTAAATGCAATGCATAAGAAAACGTTAGAGCGACCTCAGCGACGATTGGCTAAGGATGTATATACATGTCCTATTCCAATTCCCGGCGACCATAAACATTACTTTTTGACGATGTGTCGGATAATAAAAAAACTTCATAAAAGAACACTTCTTGATTGCGTTCGGGACATCGTCCAATGAGAAACTTTAAATTTAGGTATTAGGAGCTAAATAAATATCCATTGATCTTGTGGGTCACTCAGGGGCAGAAGCAATGCGGAGGCTCATGCAGATCGGGGACGATCTTCCTTGATCCTTTTCACAGGGAAAGGGTCAAACTATCGAATTTTACCTGCAAATCCGAAGGCTATTCCCTGTACTTCGGTATTCAATTCCTGCAGTTTCCCCGGAGCAACCTTTCAAATTGTTTCCGCCCTCAGAACGCATTCTTTCGCGTAGACGAAGATTTCTTTGATTTCGTGCAGTGATTTCTTTTTTTCTGTATGACTTACCTAAATTGTAATCTTCCACTGATGACGGAATTCCATTTGATTCGATGTTTCGCGCTCTCCTCCCTGGCAAAAAAAAAAAAGATTTAAAATTAGGTTCTGGAAATGTATTGGAATTTCCTAGTCATCGCAATTGCCCCGTCCAGGGCGTCGTCAAACGACGTTCGGCATTAACGCTCGAGCTGTTGCTTGCTCCGTCCTTTTCGCTCCGGAAACCTTTTTCGGGGCCTTTCGCCGGCCATCTGCGACTTCTCCGCAGAAAAACCGAAATTCGCCTCCCTTCTCCCGTTCGGCAAACTCGGTTTTTTTTTTTTCCTCCCCTTTTACCCGAAACAATAGAAGAGAAAAATGACTTTTTCATGTTCAAGAATTATATTCCGACACTAGATAAACCAGTCTTGCAGACGAGGCGTTTCTTCTTAAAGCGGTTGAACCTTCGCCAATTTTCCGAGGGGAAAAATTTTGTGATAAAAAAATATATTGGAAAAAGGATGCGATCTCCCGGAAAAATTTTCCCATTGTTACATTCTTTTCCGGTATATCTGGATTTTGCCGTTGAATAATCCAATATTGGGATGGACAATGCCGAGGTCCTTCGGTTAGTGGCCAAATTCTTCGTCCACGTCTTCTTTTTCTCCTTTCCTTTCGCGCGGAATCCGCTGATCTTTGATGACCCAAACTTTGTTCATGGGAAATCGGATTATTCAGTTTGTTTTCTGGCAGTTGCCGGCGAACACGAACCTCCTCGCGCTACACGTTCACACAGAGCTTTTCGGATATGAAAACGGAATCGTCAAACTCTTTTTCCACGTTTATTCATCGGCCACACATTACAGGCACTGTCCCCGTAGCTCTAACTTCAGCAGTAATCAAACGCGGGCAAAACTTCATTATATCTGGTTCAAATAAACTCCGGTTGATACGTAAACAAAGATCGGTCATATGTAACTTCAAAACGACAATTTTTTGAAAAATTTCTTGGCGAAAATTGCTGGATGATTTTATTTTATTTTTTTTTTTTTAAATTATCTGCATTTCCCATTCTGTTTTGTAGAATGGAACAAAGCTGTAATTGCGGATCCTCTCCTTGCCTGAGATATTACGATCTTAGAAAGCAGAACAACTAAAGCCAGACTTAAAGCCTGTTTCCTCGCTTGTTACATTTAGTTCGTTTATAGCACAACTTTGCTGCAGTCCCCCGGAATGCTTATTAAGTGGAATCAACTGAGCGAGTTTTAAACTTTTAAAAAATTTTTAAAAACTGATATTATCTTGTAAGTGAAAAATTTCTGCAAATAAGCAACGGAGATGTGTAAATTTATTAATATTCGCAAATTACTATTTATATTTTGGACGAAGTATAAATCGTCCGAAAATATTTTATTAAATTGTAATCGGTTAGATAGGAAGCTGTTTTTTTGAAAAATTTTAGAAGCTTAAAATTTAAAACTGAGCCACGGTTTAAATTGAGAATATTTAATTTCAGCTTAATTTTTAATTAGAAACTTAAAATATATTTTTCAAAATTTTGACGAAAAAAAAAAAAATTTTAATTGCACACTTTCTCAGCACTGAAATTTAAAAGAATGTTACGAGCATATTGGAAAGAAGCATTGTAAGTTACAAGAAGAAATTATTTTGTTCTTAATCTATTTCAACTTAATATAAAGCAAAACTGAAATTAAAACTGTTTTATTGCAATTATAAGTTATGGATCCATCCGAAGGTAATTAAGTGATGGTTTTAATTGTAAGCAAAATGAAAATGAATTTCAAAGGAAAGAGGTTAACGCCGAAAGAATAATAATTTTCAATGAATTTGTAAAGGAAATTCTTGTCAGCAAGAAATGTTGAACTTCTGACGGAGGGAAATGGAAAATGATATGAAATCTACTTTCCTTCGTGCCCAAAATCTAACCCGTTCGAGTTGTTTAAGTAGAAATTTTTGATGCAGCACAGCAGGAACGAAAAGGCATAAATCGAAACCAGCAGCTAGATATAAATGGAGAAAAAGTCATAAAGAATTCCAATCGGAGCATCCAAGGAGGCTTACCGCTGGGGATTTTCGGCTTTGGTAGGTGGTCACCTGGAATAACATCAGCAACCGTTGACTTGATTTTACCGAGGTCGGCGACTGGAAAACCTTCCTTAGAACCGTTTGGTTTGAGGGCTGGAAAAATCTTTAACTTACGGTCTTTCGAGATTTCCGTCGCGAAAGCGGAAGAGGGAAGGAAAATTCGTGGATGTGGAAGGATGGGCCTTTCTCTGGAGCCCATCCAGAACCGCGGTGACATCTCGGAGGCAGCGGAGACCGGCGAATTTTCTTTCGGTTTATTTTTCCTGCTGTTATTTTTAAATTTTACGAACCTTTTCTCCTTGTGGATTAAGCCATAAAAAAAAAAAAAGGATTTAGCTCTGAGCTCGGTGCCGGTTGCTGCAGACGATCGCGGTCAGATCGTACCGAGTAAAGGCTCTTCATTTGTATGGTTTAAAAAAATAAGAAGAAAAGGCATTTTCAGCAATGTCAAAAACCTCTCTGTAACTGAATATTTCACGGACACCAAGTTAATTTTTTGTGTGAAACTCAAACGGACGGAAACTTTTTTCAGCAGTTATACAATATTCAGGAGTAAACCGTCAGTGAGTCCGTGAAAATGTTCTTTTGTGTCTAGAATTTCATTTCCATCACGGCTAATTGTAACGCACGTTTTTTTTGCCCTTTTCCTTTTTTAAATACATATTGCTTTTGCTGCGAATGGGGGAGGGTTGAAGAAACGAAGGGTAAGCTTTCAGTGGGATAAACCCCTAAGATGATCGAAACAGGCGAAAAATATTTTGCCTGCACAACTGGGGAAGGGCTAATTTTTGAACAATTCCGAAATTGAAAATCCGATTTATTCTGCTTTGCGAAATCGTCAAAATTCCATTTTAATGTTTTAAGCTAATAAAAATTAACAAATAGTCAGTTGATACGCAAAACAATCGAATTTTTTCTTTATTAAATAACGGTGCTAACAAATTTGAATATTTTGCTGAATGAAGGGTTGAAACCAATCAAAATTTTGGTTAAAAAGGAAAAAAATTTACCTGCAACAAACTGGCAATGTTAATATTTATCCACGTAAGTTTCGTCAATTTTTCTCTAGATTTCGAAATTAGCCGAATATTCGAGTTAGCATTCTGGATAATAGAACTAAGTTGCAGCAGCGAAATTGAGGAGACCTGTTAAAAATTTTGTAAAAAATATGCAAATCCAATATTGGTTGATACCCAGCAGCAATAAAGGCAGCAGCCGCTGCATTAACAGCGAGTAAATGCCCGTCCTTCCGCAGATAATTATTTTACGTTATAATTTTTAATGTCGTTTTCATATGAATAACAATTTTTCATTTTGCCATTTTTTTCATTTTTTTATTTCCATTGTCCGACGCTGGCCCCGAGGATGAATTCGCATAATCACACACATAAATTAAATCATTTTTCATATCTTCCTTTCATTGCTGCTTCCACCCAACAGGACCACGGGGAAATCCCCACAGATTTCAACATCCCCGAAATTGTATAGCTGAAAATAACTTGAAATTTACATTAGAAATTATGTTCGTCACGCAATTTGAGGTCCCTCGCACAAACGACATGATCCGTCAGTGAAAAATTATGCCGAATTTGTAGAAGGTGAGAGCATAAGAACGGGAGATGTACTGTCTGGGAAATTCACGGAAGGTTACGCCTGCAGGAGATTATCCGGTGCCATGGAATTTGGAAAATCATAATTGCGGAATAGGTTCCGAAGTCTTGTGATCTCAGAACTTGCTGCTGCGCTTCAAAAAGGCAAAGTAGTTTTCGTACTTTTCCATATATAATCGGCGACTGCACAAATCGCTTTTCCAACTATTGCGAAACGTAACTTTGTTAAATTATTAGGGTAAATTTAAATTAAAAAATCGTTTTATCCCCAACTATAGATGTATCATAATATTGCATTTAGTTTTTAAGACAACTTCAACTCTTAAGCTTTACGAACAGTCAAGAGATTTAATTTATTGCTGAATTAAAAGATGCTGAAGTCATTATTTGCGATCTTGCCGCTTCCCTCGGCGCAAGCATAAAATATTTGGGAGATTGACTGGGAGAACATCATCATCGGGAATCATCAATCATGCCACGGCTAAGGCAAAAAACATTATAAACTTGGCTAATTGGCAACTGTCGCGAACTAGATTAAAAGCTGTTCCCACCACGAGTAGTCCTGCTTCTCTTGTCTCAGCGACAGGACTGAGCAGCAGCGAAATATCAGCGAAACTTCTCCATCAAGCTTCGGTAGCGATATCTGCAGTTTTTCACTGCTTCCAGAAAAGAAGGGATGGACTCCTTTTCCGCTGTGCGAATTGGAAATCTGCTCCGGAGGATGCCGAAACTTCGCCAATAACCGCACTCTCCCTGCATTCATCGACTGAATTTCTCTTTCAAACTTTGAGACCCATTAGAACTGGGAAGGGACCTGATCATTTATAAATTCTTAATTTAAAAGGACTTGCGGGATCCGGATTAAATTCCTCAAGAGAAGATTTCCTATTAACAATGCATTTTGGAAGGAATCGCATTGTGGAAAAGACGCGAATTCTCGGGTAACAATGAAAGTTTGGTATCCGGAGGACTCCTTCCGAAGGAATTCGGGCTCTCGGATATTTGAAAACCTCCTGAATAATTTGCTTGTGCTCGGTCTGGACTCGTGGACATTGCTCCGATAGATAACTTTTCCATTTCATTATGTAAAATCGCTTTGAGGGAGAATTATCGGTTTATTGTGTTGTACATGGATGGCGAAATTTCTCGATCCCACGGTTTGCTTTTTAATTTTACGTATTCTGCCTCCGCGATCCTGACGTCAAATTCAATATCAACTTTGCATTTAAGACGCAGCTCTTTCTCGAAGAAAATGCAAACGACAAAGAAACCAAGCCCGTGAACTAATTTCGTTTAAGGCAATAAACCAAAGTAATAATCGATCAGTTAAAAGGCTAAATGAATTAAGTGGAATAACCTCTAGAATAAGTAAATAGGTGAAAAGCGCTCGAATTTCCACTAGAAATGCGGAAAATCATCTCAAACTGCTGCAAAACTTTTAATAAACCTTCCGAAACGTGGAACAAATTTTATTGAGAATTTGTATTTGAATTCTTTGTGTTTTGAGGTTAATGTATACACCGTATACATTATCTCTTCTTAATAATTCTCTTAGATTTTTGTTCATGAAAATGATCTGATTCACACAGTTATGCTTAGCGACGTTATTGTAAAACGGAAAAAATACATCATCGTTTAGAAAATATACACAGTTAGGTTAAAAATAGAATACTTATTAAAATATACATACGAATTCTAAAACTGTAAGTGGTACTAGCATATTTTTTAAATGTGATATCATTTAAGCAATTTTTTAAATAATCCCTAAATTAATTTAAATAAAATAAAATTTATAGTCTTACAACTATGATAGTACTCATAAATAAATCCTATTTATTTTAATTTTCATCACCGTCACCATTCAATTAGTTTGAATATGTGAGAAAATAAATATTGCGAATATGCATTGACAATTTTAACGTATTTTTACACAGCCTTCTTTAACGTGAGGTGTCGCCTGATAGTGTTATGTAACGGGGTGATTTCCTCAAAAGTTCAAATTTGTCCGTAAACCAGGGCAAACCTATAAACATAAATTTCGAGAAATAAATTTTAATAAAAAAAAAAATATTTAATTTTATTTAAAAGACCCGTTTTTTTTTGCAATTGCTAGAAAATAAAGATTTAAAGTTTATGTTACGATATTTATTTTATACAATCGGGATTGATATAAAATCTTTTTTTCACAGGTGTTTTTAAGAAAAAGAAATTATAAAAAGTCATGGAAAGCACCGGAAAAGTACGACGGAAGAAAAATAAAATAAAAGCAAAGCCCGACTTAGCTGGATGGGGATAACTGTGGGGCGAATACAAAACCCAGAGACGGGTAGAATAATTCAAACTGAACAATGCGATAATGGTCCGGATTACATAAACCATTCTCATGTAAAGGTTATTTAGAATTTAGATAACCGAAAAAAGAAAATATTTTCACAATTATTAACCGGAGAAAAAGAAAACGTGGCTTCCATCGGAGGCAAGGATTTACGTTCGAAAGGCGTTGCAAGAAACGCCGGCAAATAAAGCGGCATCATCTGAAAAACCTAAATTCCGCGCCCCGCGATAACTTCCGTCAGGATCGTCACGGCCTCCCCTCCATGACCCATAACATCTAATAATAAAGGAAAGGCGAAAAAGGTTCGGACATAACTTACCCGCTGTGGGAAGAGTCAGTCGTTTATAGGAAATGAACTTTCCCTGTCCCGCAGCAAAAGGGTAATTTATCACCGGCATAAAACTGGAGCGACCAATCACCTCCCTTCGTTATTCTTCATCATTCGCCCCTAACAAATGTGACTCCCGTGCAGGAAGCGGGAGAAGGCGGCTTCCCGAAGAACCTGACGAAGAGCAGACCCACCGCAAGCTCTGCATCTTCCCGAAATTATTCATAATAGAAAGGCAGATTTAAATCCTTTGCTGACCGGAAGTATGCTACGAAATAAAACCCGAGGGACCGCTGATTTCCGGACCTGTTTCCAAACGTGCAAATGGATTTCTTCGATAGGCCGCCGCCGGAGCGGTCACATCCAAAGTATCGGAGGAAAAAAGGAAGACTCGCACAGCAGGATGCGCCAGTTAACCATGCCTCATTTTTTTTTTTTCCTCTCTCTCCAGATAAATATTAATTTGTTAATATTTCACCTCGTTCCATCACGGACAGGTGCGCTGCACATAAGCATAGATATTCTCCTGACAGGTTGACTGGACAAAACATCATCAGCTGTTGCGTGTCCGCTGTCGCTATCCGCTGATGTCCTTTTTATATGTGGATAAAAAAAAAAAAAAAAAAAAAAAAAAAAGGGACTTGTCAAAACACGCAAACTTCGACGCTGCTGCTAATGGGCTAACGATTTTGGGGCCAGAAAACGTTTTGCCCCGGGAAGGCTGCCTCCTTTCCGCAGGTATTCGGCAAGGATCTCGGACTGTGAAATAAATGAAAAATTTCGATGAGAATTTAACGGATTTGCTTTCAACCCTCGGCCGTCGATCTCCACCCTGGACCGGATGATTTTGGAGTCGTTTTTACGGGGGGAGGAAAAAACCGAAACATGCGTACTAATTGGGCTTCGATCTTTCTGTCACGGGGGGTGAAGATGCGTTAGTTATAACCCGCATTCACCCGTGCCGGGTGCTTTTCCGCCAGGAAAAATTTGCTCGCACGGAATCGCGATGGAGTTCCGGAGGTCCGGAATCGCTTTGATCCCCTGCCTTAAAATGAGAAGGGGTGCGGAGTTTCCGGCGGAAAGGCATTTGAAAATGCAATTAGATTCCATTTTGGAAGAACGAAACGTGCAAGCTCTCGTCGACGGGCATTAATCACGGAGTCGGCACCCCGAGAAACTTAATAATTTGTTTTATTATTATCGATACAGCGGAAGGGAAGGAAGTGAGGATTCAGGCAGTGATTCATTTTTAAGCAAAGACCGAAATAAATCCTCCCGGAGTGAAAATTTTCCAAAAAACTTTTTCCACCACCTTCGCAGTTTCCACTCTCCCTCCCCCTCCCCCTCTCCCAGGGTTATTTTATCGCTGCGCAAAACGTCACAAACGAAAATCTCTTCCTTCCGACCCTGCGGGGCAGGGAGGAAAACATGTTAAGTTATTAACGCGTTTTGCGAAGGTTTTTCCGAGATCCACGTTATCGATGGCAGATTTAGAGGGAAAATTCTTTTCCTCATCCGTGGGGCTTCTTCTTATTTTTCTCCTTGCGGATCCCCGGAGCCTGCGGAAAATGAATCAAAATTTAATGCAAAGCCCCGAATTAGTCAAGATACATTCAATCCGCAGAATGTGAAAACAACTCCATTTTCACGGCTTCAGCCATTTGTCATTGTTATCTCCACCTCCAGATTTTCCCATTGCTTGCTATAATCCGTACATGTGTTTTCTTTTGCATTAAGGGCGTTAAAAAAAGGTAAGGGGATGAAAAACTGCTTTCCGGGCTTGTAAAACGCTCGATGAGCGGTAAAAAAAAAAAAAAAAAAATTTTCTCTTCGGGCCCTTTCCCGCAAATTGCCTTGTGCCAAAAGGCCGAAATCGCGCGGGGGAGGGTGGTTCGGTTATTACCCTCAAAAAGCTGATAAAACCTAATAGCTGGCCCTATTTCAGCCTCGAGCGTTTACATTCCCTTGAAATTTTACCATCCGAGAAGAGGGAAAAAAATAACTTGCGAAGGCGTATCGCTGATCGAAAGTGTAATTTACATGAAAAACATTACTTCAAGCTGTTTGGAAATTAAATTTGACATTTAAAATTAGGATTTCACGCGTCGGTTTTCGCTGACCAGGTAAGCGAAAATGCAAAGTTTCAGCAGCGGGCACCCCGGGAGGGGGGAGCGGGTGAGAGAGAGAAGTTATTCTTTTCCAGACGAGATTGCTTAAATCGGCATTTTAATCCGCAAAACGGAAATTATTCATCCCTTAACCTTTAAAATTTAAGCTCGGCGAGAGCCCGCGGAATTTGATCGCTTCCGCTGACTGCCATTCAAGTGTTAGACCCGCTGCCATCCAACCCTTAATTAAAATAATGATAAAGTTCATTAGATGGTCTGTGGCCGGTAATTTAAACTTCGAACAGAGGCCTCTGAACATCAATAAAGAGCATTAAAAATAATTTATACTCCTTATTTAATCCCAATTACGGGAGGCGGCGCCCGGTCGGAATACTTCGCCCGAGAAAGTTGTCTCCGGAAGTTCGGCAGCTTATGGGAATCGCATCATGTGCAAGGCAGGGGCACGAGAAAACGGATGAAAAGCTCGGAGCACAACTTTCCGAGGCAAACATCGCAATGCGAAATAAATCGGACGTCAGTTCGCGCCGGGCAACAGAATCCCACTTGACGATCAAACGGTCAGCAAGGGAAAAAACAACGCATTTCGCAACAGTTCGGGTGCGTTCCGACTTTGGTCGATCCTCGTTCGGTAGTCACCCGGCAGTGCGCGCACCGGGCAGCAGAGACCTTTCCGCCTTGGAAAAATTGAATGCCATCGGCCGGTCCGACAGCGTGAGAACTCGAAATTGTTCCTCTCGACTGATGGGGTAAAACGGCCGGAGAAGGCTTTGGGGTTGCAAATCTAAAAAAGAAACGAAACCCGGCCGGACGCTCGTCCCGAGCGTTCTCTCCGGGCAATCTGATTAATTGCCCCTTAACGGCAGCAAAAACGGTGCAATACGACCCTGTTGCGGTCGTGAATGAGTTGTCTCCCCGTAATTAATGCGATTCACTAATTGCGGTAAATTAGTCGCATTCCTCAAATCTTTGCATTTACTGTCGAATTCTTCGGGGGTTCATTCGGAAAGGGACTTTGCAGTGCGCATTTCCACATCCTCCTCCTCGCGATTTCCATCGGGTCTTTCCCTTCGTCGTTTGCGATGCCGCGAACGCGGTCTAAGCCGGCGGAGCGCTCTTGGACCGGGGAATGTTTCCAGAATAAATAAAATATTTTTGGTGTGGTTTTTCCTCCTTTCTTTTTAAGGGGTGGAAATTCCCGGAGAAAAACGCAAAAAGTTTTAAAGCAAAAAATTTGTTATTCATTTTGGTAGTAAAAAGAGCTGAATATGGATGATCGCCAAGATTCATCCACTTTTCGGGCAGAACTTTCTGTTTCCAATTATATTGAGTGCATCGGACAATAAAAATTCGATTAATTCAACTAAGTTTTATTGACATAAAATTTCGGGAGCGGGAATGGAATTTTCAGTGAATTGTGAAGAAATGGAAAACGCATCGAAATGCAAGCTTCCGGCCGGGAGAGGATGGCTCTGCACGAAGATTGTCGTCGCCGGGCCGGAGCTGACGAGTTCAAAGACAAAAATCCCCGCTGTTCGACACCCGAATACGGCTCCCGTGGAACGAATTAATTCGCTGCAATCGATAACGCGAAAATTCTTTGTTCGTCACGTCCCGCGCGGATGAGCGCCCCAAGCCCGAACGCTCTCCGTCCGCTTCTGACTCTCCCGTTATGGATTCCGGAGTTGAAGCGGTTCCCTTTTAATGCCGGTCAGGATGCCGCGTGGAAAGGAGAAAAAAATTTTCCGCATTCCAGATGTATAAGCTGCGCAAAGGAGCATCGTCGTGGCACTGGCTGCGGCATGGTCGCGAGGTCAGCAACGGTTGCGGATGTGCTCTCCCGGGGAAAAATCGCCCCTCGCCCGTTCTGCACAGACGGCGATGGTTGCACAGACGCACAGCGAAGTTTCTCAAAAGGCCGGGGCTTTTTAGGTAAAAACGTAATTTCGTGAAAAACGAAACCCTCGCTGGAGAATTCTGCTTCGTGATCGGTAATTACAATGCAAACTTTCATTTCTCTAGGTGTATTTGTGTTAAAGATATGTTCAAGTTCCTAAAAGAAAAAAAGTTTCGGTTACTTTTTAATCTCGTGCTTCTTTTTTTTCGACTTTCAGGTTTTGCAAGTCAGCATTCAATTTCATTTTTTTTTTTTTTTTTTTTTTTTTCCTTCAGGTTTTAATCTGCGAAAATTT
>JAOWBB010006634.1:0-21223 GCA_028565995.1 Ricinus marginatus
TTATATTATGTTGATATATAATATAATAAATAATTATGTTATATAATACATATAAATTATAAATAAATATAAGGGAAAACCCAATATTGTTTGGGTCAAAGTTATCATGCAGTTACTGTCATTCAACAAAGATTAGTATTAATCAAACTTGGACAAGGATCAAATAAAATATAATATATATAAATTATATATATAATTTAACACTCAAAAATAAAAATTTTAATATCAAAGGATTAATTTTAGTGCAATATTTTTTTTGTTAAAAAAAATTTTCATTCATATTTTTTTTAATTTAGTACTGAAAATATCAGTAAACATTATTGGTTAGTAAGTTGTATTATCATAGTATAAAAAAGACAAATTGCTTTTATTACATTATAACCAAACTCGACTCGACTTATCCTAGTATATCAAAAATATCTAAAAAAAATAGTTCACATTGTTGTGAAGCATTAGACGTTTCAGAATATTTAGCACAAGACAAAAAGATAAATATCTACAATTTAGGAAGTTTAAATAAAAATGTCCCTTTATATTAAAGAAGAATTTCAGAGGTTTATTATATAAATATTTCATTATCTATAATATATCTACACAAATTTCCATTTAAATTACAAAAAAGATGATACAATTTGGATCTTTTGTATTCTGATATACTTGAATATATTTGAATGAACAAATAATAAATTAAATTTAAATTTGCAGTTCGTTAAGTGGGCACAAAGAATTAAACAACGTAGTAAGGTATGAATAAAATTTAGTATGATAACTTAATAATATATATTTAAAAACAATTAAAACTGAAAATGCTAAGAATTTTTATTTTTTTGTGTAAGAATTGAAATATTATATTTATAGTTTCTGTTAACCTTGCATTAAAATTTCAATACATTTTTAGAAAAATTCTAATTGACGTGATAACGGAATAACAACTGAAATTTTTTAATATGAATTTTTTTATATTATATTAATAAATTAATTTATTTAATATGAAAAAAAAATTTTGCTCATGAGCATTACACATTTTGCTTACCAGTCCACAAAAGGAATCTTCATTATATTTTCGTAGACTTGATTATTTATAAATTCATCTGAAGTGTAGAATTACCTTAAGATGCCATATTTATCGATGCAACCAAAAATTCAGAAAAAATATTATTGGTCTTTATTCTTTAAATAAAAATGCATGAAAAATTAAATTTTATTTAAATAAGCCATTACAATTATAACAGCATATGTTCTTATTGTTAGGAAGAAAAAGTATAAGAAAATGATCTCAATTTGATGTGAATTTTATTTTAAGAAATAAATCTACTAGTGAGTTGGAACCAAATGGACGGAAACATTTGAGAACGTGAATATAATAATAGGCTTCAAGCATAGTGGACATTAATATTATCTACGATGTTTTTTATCAGTATTAAAGGTGAATAATAATGAACTAATAACGAACCAAAAGATAGCATGTCAAATGAGAATTGAAAGTTTTGTAGTGAAACTGAAAATTGAACTTGCATATAAACTGCACGTAGACTTAGTATTGTTAAATTGAAGGGACATGAAAAAGTGCATAATAATTTCAGAACAGTACAAAAAAATTAATATGTTAATCCGAGGTAGAATTAGCATTTAATAATAATAAAATGATTCATGAATCTGAATCCCCCATTATTATTCCAAAATTTTTTCACCTGACACAGACTGAATGCGTTTTACCGCTTTGAAGAAAAAATTAATTAAAACAAATTGACCACCAAGAAACCCTACAGCAATTCAGGTATAAAGCCTTTTTTATGAAATATTAAAAACAGAAACCTCTTGTATAATACAAAAAAATTTTAATATTTTTCGATTAAGCAAATAATTAATTATTACATGGCAGCGAGTGACAAAGACTTCAGAGAAATGAATTTCTTACATTTTTAAATAACTACATTTAACCGTGCAAAATATGAAAAAAAACTCTTACTTTATGGAAAAGTTTCATTAATCAGACGTTTCAAATTGCTTTTTCATACTATATATAGTTTTTTGCTAGTAAATAAGATCATAAAAATGTAAGTACATGAGTATATAATGTTCGGAGGGAAACACAAAAAATGAAAAGAGCATAAATACGGAATGATCCGAATTATCATCTATGTAAAGAAAATTGTGCTAGAGTCAGAAGAATGTGTTTCTACTTGCGAAAATATTAAATTGGATGAGAACCAAATATTGCTTATGTTCTGTTAGCAATGTGCGGCGGTTGACCTGACCTAGTACTTCAAAGAGAAAGAATTTGACGTGGGATGTTTTAGTGACCATGGATTGCGATCTCAGAGTTTAAAACGAAATTTGCAAGATATTTATATACCATTTCGTCGCCAATAATTTTCATGCCATATATATATATATATATATTAGACATAAAAAAAATCGTTAACATGTCTTGAAGATTGCCTTTGCACTGACAACTACAACTCTAAAACGCAAACCAGAAGGATTATTACGAATAACAACTTCTGACTTGACATTTTAGTTTGCGCAGAAAAAGATGTAGACTATTAAATTCTTTTTTTCTGGCAAAAATAAAAATATATAAATAGAAAGAAGTACATTCATTAGATTTCAATAATTTAATTTATAGACAAAACTTTTTCAAACGATAACTTACTTCTAGCTTTAAAATCTTAAAAAGATTATTAAATTAAAGAAATAACTTAGATATGTTATTACGAATTTATAAAGCGAAAATTATAATTTACCACAAACTTTCGCTTCATTTAGTATAAAAGTAATATGACAAAAAAATCGTCTTTGATGCGATTTCTAATGATGATGTATGAGAATTAACTATTAAAAAAAAATTATAAATACTAATCGTGGCAGCTATATTGGAAAACCAGTGAAATTTTTTTTTTCAATAATATAAAAGGAAATACTTTATTTGAAATTTGAATGAAAATATATACATAATACCAAGTTATGACGCATATTGCTGAATATAGTACATACAATGTCATTATCATAGAAAATTAGCGATTGCTTTTCATAAGTACATCAAAAATCTGATTTTGTTAATGTACCCAAAAAATAAATATTTACGAAATCTATTGATAGAAACTCGGTTAGACAAAAAAACATACTCTCTGTTGCAGAATACATATATTATTCAATTCCTACTGACATCATTTCGATGAGTCAGTGCCAAGTACTAAAGCCAAATAGTTTAAATTATAATTAGATACACGGACAATGTAATTTATTGTAGACATTGTAAATAAAATACATTTTATGGTAAATGTTACATACCAGTAAATATCTTAATTTTTTTTATAAAAATGTATCTTTGATTTAATGAAAATTCCAAATCATTCGGTTTTTATCTTCTGTGAAATTCTTACAAGAAAGAAATCGATACTATAAATTACCATTTATATTCATTTAAACTTTAAAAGTTGCAAAAATAGATTTCCCCACCCAGATTTTTTGACAATCATAGATTATTTTCAGTGTCTGTGCGAAATTTTTACAAAAATACCAAAGCCAATATCAAATAAATTTCAAAAAAGCAATTTTAGAAGGGTTAAAAAAATATTCCTTAAACGGACAAAGGTGGAGTTTGGCATGAAAATGATTCTCTCAAGGTAAAGTACATTCTTTATGTTAGGAAAAAGCGGAGACTGAGCAAAGACAAAAATATCATAACTCTGCTTAACATTGACATTAGATAACATTAAGAAGTCGCCCTATAGAAGGTCTTCTACTTTAATCATATAACATGTTAAAAATAAAATATTATACAAATAATCTGCCTTCTAATCCATTTCTTCCTCAACGATCAGTACAAACAACTGAAGCCTGACAAAAAAATTTATTTTCAAAAATCATTAATATCAAAATTCTCAAAAGACATGATTGTGGTTCAATACTCAAATATTTACAAAAAGTAGCATCGATTTCATAAATATATAAGGATCATATACGATATATTGCACGATCTAAAATAAATCAAAACTCAAAATATTCATATATAATCATCCAAAAATATATTTGAATTCTAACTGAGTTGAAATCAATTGCTTAAAATTTAACTCCAAATTACACGTTTTTTCCATTTCTATCTAGTTTCTCCATAACCATCGAATTTTGATTATCCATTATACGATATAAATGGAAATATTCAGTTTTTTGAACTGAATTTTTTTTGATTTTTTTACTTCTTCGGATAAGGTGGTGGCCAGAACACCGACGCATGAACTACAATTTTCGAGCAAGTTTCCTTTTTCGTAGACATCCGATTCCGTTAACTAAAAGTAATTAACTGCTAAGACTTAAACTAGTGGATTATTTTCAAATTCTATATTAGTAAGTCGTTTTTTATGGTAACCTTTTTCTTTAAAGGATATGACTATTAACAGGTATTTATCCAAACCACAAGATAGATAACAAAAAAAAGATATTTATCAAATATGAAAAATTATTTATTACAACTGAAATTTTAGAAAAACATAAAAAGCAATACAAAAGTTTTTTTCTGAAAAATTCAAGGAAATTGGAAAGACTTATGTTTACAGTTATCATCCCCCCTTTACTCCTAAGTATACTAATAATAACTATAATTCTACATAGAATTTATGTCAAAATTATTATAAAATAAAAAAAAAGCAAATATTGAATCAGAATCTCATTTTGATTGACTCGAAATTAGACGAAAGAAATTGTTTGAAACCCAGTAATAAAGGCATACCAGCCTGGAACATTTATGCAATAGTTATATGCAAGCATGAGTAAGAATCAGAGTTTCAATAAGTTTATATTTCAAACTAGTAATTATATATTTGGCAAGGCAAAAAGAAATTTAACTTCAAGTAATAAAAATGAGTTATATAAAAGTTAAATCGAAAACCTTGGGTCATGTGTAAGGATATGAAAAAAATATCAGATACCGGTTTTGAACTTTTACAAGAAGTATTTTAATTTAATTTTTAAAATAAATACATCTTCTCAATGATTTTATTAATAATTATATAGTTCAACAAAAATATCCCTTAATAAAAATAATGCTAATTAAAACGTAATCTGAAGACAAAGTTATTTAAAATCTTCTTTTTTAAGTGATCTGTAAAACTGAAGACGTAATTAAGTAAGACTCCGAAAAAAAGTGCTATGTGATGTTTGTCGATTTATAATGTGACAATATAATAGCAATAAATAATATTATTAAAGTTATTAAATTAGTTTTTTATTAACAAAGATCAAGACATTAAATATGAAATTTATAACTATAATACCTGATAGTCGAAATAAAAATTAAAGATTAATCTATATATTCTTTTTGAAATATAACATATTGAAGATGTTAATAATATGGTTAGAAAAATGACATATGTATAGCATACTTTTCCTTCCTTTAATATTTATCTTAAAAAGTATGATTATATCTTGATTTTCATCCGAAATAAAACAATTTGTTGTAGGAAAAACTGCTACAGAAAATTAACTAATCTTAAATCGAATGAATTATGTTTAATTAACAAAAGCAAATTAACTAAAAAATTTGAAGTTATATTATACACAGGAAGAGTACGCTCATTTTGTTATGGTCTGTTTGAAAATTCATGCAGCTTTAATTGGGTTAAGGTTTTCTGAAAAAAATTATGAAATTCCAGAATTAATATTTTTCTTAAATAAGAATAAAATTTCTTACGTTTTTAAGACATTGTTAATAGGATGCTCAGCATATAAAATACTCGCATACTTTGATGCGAATTAGGAATTTTTGATAGTAAGGGATTACGATTCGTTTACATATAAAACCTAAAATATAATATAATTTCGGTAATAACAAAAATTACATTCAATATAATGATAAATATAAGTGGAAAGTACATATGAATCGTATGTCTCCGCATTTGTATGTATAAATAAAAAACAATAAAAAATTGGAAAACGTAGTGTATACAATTACAAATTATTTATTTATAGAAAAAAAGTGCACTGATTTTTTTTGAACTTATATAATTGTAGTATTAAATTTTCATTAACCAATAATTATTTTCTTCGAAAGAAGCAATGTAGCCAATTTTAAGATTCTGAAGCTGAACGATTTACAGTAGATAAAGTGTAAAAAATAATAAATTTGGTTACAGTATGGAAACTTCCTGATTCTAAGCAGTTCCATATGCTGCAGAATATGATTAACAAATTAACAATTGCAATGGGAAATTTTTGTATATTTAAAAACATTTGCTAATTATTTATTATTTCATGTAGGTAATTCTCAAACTGTTCCAACCACTTTTAATGGATGAAACAAAAAAATCTCACGCAAATACAATATTCAATATTCTTAAGATTGTTACCACATCTTAAGGTGGATCTAAACTCATTGTAGGTGCAATCAACTTCGAAACACTACGAAATATAATCGCTGATGGTATTCGATAAAGTATATATCAAATGAGGGTTTATTATATTTGTTTTCCTACGGACAAGAAACAAATTTGCTCTTCAAAATTTCTTCTAGCCAACCCATAAGGACCCTCTCACTCCTAAAGCTCGCGTTTTAAAGAATTGGTTTTGTTCAATTAGTACTTTTACTATTAGATCATCGGGGTCAGATCAACGCCCAAACCATGGCTTTTTTAAACACTATTTACCAGAACTAAATTCCACAAATCACTTTTCATGTCTTTCCTCCAACATCCGTTTCAAAGTTGTCCGAATCATGAACCGCTAAAACAAGCACGTCATACCAACAAATTTCGGATCCAAAAAGTTTAAATGTCATTTAACATCGCAAATCCCATCCGCATGTTATACTTTCTCAATGCCATTTTGAATATGAAAAAACAAATTACCATTTAAAAACCACATATTCGATGCCGTTAGCATTTGCATAACGCAGATTTTTCCTTTCTATAAGAACATTGCAATGTAAGAAGTTTACATCGTATACAAAAAATTTAAAGATTTATATATTTTCCCAAACTATTTCTCTTTCATTATTAGACAAAAATATTCTATTTCAATCATGCAGTAACATTTGATATTTCATGTATGTTAAGAAATATGAGGCATTCGACAGGAAATTAATTAATCCAAGTCTGTAATACATACGACTGTTTTAGTTTCTTTAAGAAAATGAAAATAACTCACGCTTATTAATGAGCACTAAATGCTAAAATGCAGATATTATGCAAAATATATATTTCTCATTAATAATAATTTGTGGACCGTGTTACATCTGAATGACTATAATAGTTAAGAAAGCAAATCATGCAGAAACTAGAAAACAAGAATTTATTTATAAATTAATCTATAATGAAAAAGATTATGATAACCAAAAGCTACAAGACATAACTAAATTCTTATTAACAATGGTTTGGATAGATTTTCTAAACTAAATAATATGTAGCTATAAAAAAAATTGAATTTCATATGTATATTCTCTCCTGGATACCTCAATATTTAAATATATAAGTAAAACCTATGGGCATCATAATAATGTCAAAAATATTTTTTACTTGTAGTTTCAACAATTTACTATCAAGTTCGAATTCTTAGATGAGAAATATACAGAAGGTAAACATTTGAAATATAAAAATAAACTAATTGAATCTTGCGTTATAGGAAAATGAAAATTAAATATGATTTTTATTGACTTCAGGTTCAGAAAATCACATTAAATAAAAAATACTTACGAATTTTTAAAGTCTCCCGTTGAATTTCATTCTTCCGAGGTAAATGTATTTAGCTTTGAAAATAACACTAGAATTCTGAAATTTTTGGCCGAAACATGTGCATCAAGCAGAAGACATTGTTCTAATCAAGTCTTTCCCACACTTTTTAAATTTTTGAAATCTGGCGGTTTCAAAACACGACTCGATTTAACGGAAACGTCCAGAACCAAATGGTCGACGTGAGGAGCATACGATTTGATTTTGTGCACATTTTCAACGGTGCATATCCATTTTTTTGCCGCGTTAATTTCGACGAGAATTGATATTAACGAATGAAGAACGTGAACGGCCCAAATCGTCCACTGCTTTCGCTTCCACGTTAACCTCCCCGCGTGGAACGAGAGCGATTCGCGATCGCTTTCGAGTGAAATTTTCGAGGGGGTCCCGAGGTTTGTCGCCATTACAATGCACATCGCGCACTTTATGTCGTCATCCGTTGTTTCGACGTTACCGTGAACGTGCAGCGTTCCTCCGTTCGGTTTCAAAGCCTCGCAAGCAACTCGCCAACTTCTCTTCGAGATCGGAATCAAACCCAAATTAACGCGATCAGCTATCCCCCTCGGACAAACAAGGAGATTGTCGCCCTCGTGCACGATACACTTATCATCCACTTTGTTGAGTCTCAAATTGCGCTTCAGAGCCTCCACCGCGTCGGGATTCCATTCGCAAGCGTGTACAACTTCCGCATTGGCGTGAACGAGAAAAGGCAGAACGAAATATCCTATGCCGGCGAACAAGTCGACGACAACCTCGCCGCTGCAGTCCATATTTCCGATCCGGTGTCTTTCCGCTGCGTTTCCCTTGCTGAACATGCTTTTCTCCACGTTCCACGTGTACTTGATACCGTTATCCACGTGCACTATCCAGGGGTGGTCCCCTATTATGATTTTAACATTCGGCGAGCGGTAGCCATTTTTCTGTATCCTGTTTTTTAAACCGAGTCTGCTGCATTTCAGGATATCGCAAATTTTCAACCAAAATTTTACATCTTGTTTGAGCCAAATGTCACTTGTGAAAAACCTCGCATCAAAAAGCACAAAATCTCCATATTTTTCCCATTTTTTCGGAATCTCCTCCTTCAAATTCAGCGGCAAATCGTTTTCATTAATATGGGAATAAACGAAATGCCTCAGCAATTCTGCAGGAGATTTTGACATATTGCCCGTAAAAATTTTTCCCTTCAAATCATGTGTCCAATGTCTGAAAATATGATGCATTAAAAAATAAATTTAACATTTCGATTTAAGCTGTAATGGTCAGAAATCTTTATGCAATACAAAAAGCAATTTTTTTAACACTTGATTTTACCTCACTAACACTGAGCTAGTTCCAAAGCAGAAAAATAT
The DNA here is from genome assembly GCA_028565995.1 of Ricinus marginatus. Lineage (NCBI taxonomy): Eukaryota > Metazoa > Arthropoda > Insecta > Psocodea > Ricinidae > Ricinus > Ricinus marginatus. The sequence goes on from JAOWBB010006634.1 coordinate 9,074, forward strand.
GATAAAATTAATGTTTTGAAATTCTTTGCCTTAGACTTTTAAAGATAAAGTAATACAATATAAGTGTGAAAATTGAGGCCCTTGATTACTGTCTAGTCAACTTTAAGTAAATAATTTGAGTGTGCCTTAACAAATTCAAAATTTTTTTTTTCAATATTAAAATCATTAACACAAAAAAATTGTGCAAATATAATATTAAAATAAAAAATTCACCAAAATGAATTTCACATTTTTAGATCTATCTTCCAATATTCTCATATGAAGTTACACAATTCAAAAATTTCTCAATCAAAAAAAATTAAAAAATTTCTGGTTCTCAAGATTGAAACAATGTAATATATTGAATTCTAAAATTCATAGGATTAATCATCTATAAATTAACTGAAAACCATTATGAAAATAAAATATATATGGATATCTTATTATTATTGAAAATTTATTAATATTTAATTATCATTAATTAATTATTATTTATATGTTATGATTGTGATCATAAATTATAATATTAACTATAATCAGCCTTTTCATATTTCAGAATATTCAATAATTATGGTAAATCTATATAATTTAAATATACAAGATGAAATTTTGTTTTAAATTTAATACAATTTTTATAGTCCTATAGCTTGTAATTGAAAACAATTTATTTGATATTAGGGACATATTATAAAGTTAAATTTAAAAGTACCTTAAATGAAAGCTAAAATTGATGGCAATAATTATACATATATAAGTAATTGATAAAATATTTATATTTCAATCTAAATAAAATCCTATAATGGTGCAAAGTAATGTAAGGAATACCACTGGTTGAGAAAGGGATTGTTTTTGGCATTTAAAAGAAGGAAATCTTTTTTTCTAATATCTTTTAAACAGAATGCTTACTATACATTGATATTTTAAAGTTATAGATACCTTTCTAAAACCTTTAAAAATTTTAACTATCTCCTCATGGTGATCTGCAACAACTGCAATCAAGTTTAAACTTGGAGAAACTTTTAAAGGGAGACTTTAAAAGAAACTTACAATACATATAAAATACTGTATTTCAATTGCCAAAATTTAATCATCCATCAATTGTCTTACGCATTTAAAACATATAATTAAACCTTTCACATTAACTTAACCTTTACTTGTTAAGATTTTGTAATTCATTCTCTTATCTCTAAATTCTTGAATTTTTCACATTCATTGAGTACTCATAACACTTTAAAAGTGGGGAATTAAAAAAAAATCGAAAAACACTTTCATTTCATGCACACTAAATCATATATCGATGCAGCTCAAATATTTAAATGATTAATTAGGAAAACCGATTTTTGATACTTTCTTATTAGATAGCAGTGTGGCTACATGCACGAAAAGTATCGGATACTCTCAAAGGAAAAAACGTGAAAATTAACAATAATTTTCAATTATAATTGCATTTTTAATTGCAGCTTTAATTCAATATCGCTAGTTCGATAGCTGTATTGTATAATACTAAAAATACTAAGCAGCTCACTAAAACTGACATTTTACCATAAGAAAATCTTACCTTTAAAGTTTTAGGGCTTTGATATTGGCAAGCTTATATATATATTTGACTTCTAGAAACGTACATATATTTTCCAGCATGCAAAATTTCGTATTCTTTAATTATATTTTTTATACATTTTACTTAAGTTTATTGTAATTTGAAATATCCTAGGCCATTCCAACTTATGATATTACAATAGTCAATATCAAAATGAATAGTAATTGTAAAATTTAAACAATCTTACATTAATGAGGAAATGATTAAAAGCAGGCAATAATAAAATTAAAACAAACTAAAAACAGCAAAATATTTTTTTACTTGTCAGAAATTTTATTCATAATTACATTATGATATTTAGTTATATTACTTTGCCCAGAAAATAAAACTTGTCTAATATTCATGTTTATCCTTGAGATATTGATGTATGATTCAAAAGGTTTCCAGAAATCTTCATTAATAATCTGATTTATTAATTTTTCCTCTAAAATTGAGTTATGAATTGTTATTTGTTTTTTATTTAATTCAATGTCCCAAACTTTTTTATTACTTTTAACTACTCTGGGCACACCATGATAATATAATCTTGCTTCATCTGACATCACTATAATATCTCCACTTTCAAGCAAAATTGGTATTGCTTCATCATCAATATTTTTTCCTCCTATGAGAAAGACAGCAGATTGTCCAAAACTGAGAAATAAACAATTGTTTATTTCAATTAATAACAGTTTTGTGATTAGAAGAAAATACTGAAAATATTTTCTATTTAAAGTTTCACCTGAATGAAAATAAAGGAGCATTTAAATTCAGTTCAGAATGATCAATGTGGCCATTTAAACTTGAATTCATGTGATACATATTTATAATAGCAGCTTCTGCTTTGAATTCATGAAAACCTAGTACTCTAGCTATTTCCCAACAAAACTTTTCTAAATCTTTGGGAAATTCACTTCTTTTTTCTTCACTATATTGCTGGAAGGAAAAAAATTCATCAAAATTTAGAGTATAAATTTTAATATTCACTTGCTTAATTGATTATTAATAGCTAATACCTTTAATAATCACTTTAAATCCAAACTTAATATAATATTAATTTTTAACAAACCTTTGTATCCCAATTATGATGGTATCCCAAAGTTGCCCATCTTAACTTTGCTAGGACTGACTTTCCTTTTGCACTTTTATGTTCCCTAAAAATAAATTAATTATTAATCTTATATGAAATTTTTGAAGGAAAAAATATTTATGATCTATAAATTTTCAAACCTCTGACAAAATTCCCACCAATCTTCTCCTTCATTCAAAATATTATGTGCATCAATATTAAGACAACTGGGTTTCTTTGTGAAATCTTTTAAACACCTAGCAATCCAATATCTTTGTCCATCAGCTTTAAATGGGTTTCTTATGAATATCAGGCCTGTAATTCTAATATATCTTAAATAAACTTTTTCATGAATTAGATAAGAATAACTAAATTTTGAAATATAACTATTAACCTAAAATCATATAATGAAAAGAAATCTGATAAGTGAATTTTCAGGAGAGAAAAAGGTTAAACAAAATATATTCAGATTCCATAAAAATTGTATTTCAAGAATACATGAATTTAAATTATTTTTCTTTAATGACAAATCAAATTTATTTTCATACCTGGTTTTAAAGTGAAATTAAATATCTCCCAATTTTGAGGATGTGTCATTCTAAAGGACGTTTCCCAGTCCAGTTCTGTGCTGGGCGAAAAAATTTCAAGTTTCTTCACTTTATCCTGAAATAAATACAGTGCAATATATAACATATACAAAAAGTGTCATTCTGTGCTTTTTCAGTTAATAGTTAAACCTAACATTTTCATATGCAAATAAAGCACTACTAACAGGTTCTGGACAAAAAAAATTTTTAAATTATCAATTTAGATTAGATTTCAAAATGAAATTTTTTTAAGACACTACCTGAAAATGACAAGTTCCATTCGAGTCTCCATACATGTTAAAATCATATAATCCGGAAGTATTTAAATTATTGCTTTTGTTTTTGTAAAATTTGAAAACTTCTTTGAACGTCTTTTTGCGATTAGTCTCATTTGAATACATTGCGCTAATGTTTAAAAATTTCGGAACTTAGATTTAAATCGAAATTTAGCATAAATCTACGTTTTGAAAAGTTGAACGTGTGATTTCGGCGTGGTTTCAGTGATATCATAAGCGCGGAATCTATTTTCACGAATGTGTCCGATATTTTTACTGAGCGATTCTTTATCTACAAAAAATGTTTTTAGACGAAAGTAGTTATATTCAAGCATATTCGGTATACAAAAACTTATTTCACTTTTTGCACTGAATATTTTTTACAAATATAAGGTAACTTATCGGATTTCTCAAGTGAAGAATTTTTTATGCAAAAAACAATTTTAGTCAAGAAATAAAAGCGAAATATGTATATATTATATATAAATTATCTTATATTATGTATATTAAAATAGTTTGGTATATATATTAAAAAAGCAGAGATCATAAGTTTTAATTTTAAACTTATAATTTAGTAATTTGACATCTAGACTAACAACTTATAGGTAAGAAATCAGGATTTGAATTTTTAACCAATACGAAAGCGAAATTTAGTGTCAAAATAATAAAATCTGAAAGATCATTTTTGATTTTTATTTTTGTGTATATTGTTGTAAGTGACAATATACATATTAATGTACTGATGATAATTACTATATGATTATGACAATATACAATATTATTACTTAATTAAAATCTGCCTAGCAAGGGTAACTATAAAAAATATAAATATTTTATTAATCTCAATTCGAAGAGTGAAGTGAGCTAAGAACTCATTTGGTTTATTTATTAATCTTTTTATAACTACAGTCATTCAAACAAAGAATGTTATTAAGAAATCTAAATGCATAATATGCATTTATTAAAAATAATGTAAGGGAAAAGTTAAACTATTGTTTGAATCACCATTTTGATTCATAACGAAAAAAACCAAACTAAATATTGTAATTTATGCAGGTAAGAAATCGCTCTTACTAACCCTGTATTATATATGAAAATCATTGCTCTTTTGCATGGATTAATTAATTAATATTAAAGGAATATAAATAAAAATGATTGTTTTCGCATTTTGAATATGGAAGAGGCAAATGTGCGTTAATGAAAGATTAAAAAAAATTCAAAAAGGTGAAAATTCCCTTTAGGATGGCACCAGAAAGGACGACCAAAAGCTTTCTTATCCCCGGCAATATTACTCAAAGTTATAATCTTTTGAAACGAACTGGACATTATTCGGCACACATTAATTAATGATGTCATATATCAGTCATATAATCTCAAGGATGCAAATTGTAACGTAGGAAATTATTCGTAAATGAAAAGCATTTACTTGGTGAGGAACGTCTGCCGTAAGCACTCGAATTTATTGATGAATTACTAAAAGGTACTTAAAGGTAAATAAAAAATTTATTAGTAGGTGTAATATTAATAATATGATTAAGGCAAAGAATGACAGTAATAAAGTTAGGAAGTAAACCGGGATTAGCTATCCTGTTATTCCTAATTTTAAGCTTACTTGAAGGAGCAGGAAACTAAACTCAAAAAACATGGCGGTGAATAATCTATACAGCTGGACATAGTGTATGAGGTGGAAAGTGTATGTCATATTCGATTTCTTTGAGGACTTTGGAATTAACCTCCAAAAAAGACTGTTTTCACTTTCTGCCAAGATTAAACTACAGACTGAGAACTCCAAATTGAGTTCAACTTTCTGCAAAGAAAAAGATGCGCCACAGTTAAATATACGGATTTAAGCAGGTTTTTTTCAGGAAGGTATAAGAAGATAGCATTAATCAGGAAAAAGTAATTGAAAGTCGAAATTTTAAATCTTGATATTTTAATAATAAGTCAAAATATTAAAACAAAATCTAGAACTTAGCAATTTATTTAAATGAAAAGTGAATATTTATTGATCTTTCCTGTAATCTCAATATCGTCAATTCAATGTGCGTCCCTTTCGTAGTGGACTTCTTATTTGATTTTATATTTATTCACTTAAATTTCCTACAACATTCACAATTTTCATTCAGAAAAATTCGAATGGTTGACCCATTTTATAAGATTTTCGATTTAAAATTAACCTTTACAAGATTCAATATTTTCGAGAGCAACTTCTATGGGGTAACGTAAATCCTAGGTGGCAAAGTATTCGTTTCACCCAGGGAAAGCCAATCAATCTCTTGACAAAGTTTGGATTTTCCTTTGGGGCTTGACATGTTCCCAAGTGTTACCCCGCCAAAATGGGCTGATTTGCTTGAATAAGAAGCTCTCTGATGCCCGGGAAAATCCAGTCATTTAATTACATTGGTGAAACTAAAGCCTAGACTTTAGTCTAGGTGATTTTATTTTTATATGAGAAGAATTAAATGATTTTTCAGTTCCCCGTTGTCGGACGTAATACCGTCCACAGTTCGATATTTTAGTATGTACTTTTGCGGACGTCAAGAACCAATGAGCCACCGACAGATCCAATTACACACTAGAGTGAGATCTGGAGGTGTCAGAATCTAGATGAAAACGGAAACATCTTGGTGCAATTCCTTGCTAAGCATTCATCATGCCTTTAATTTTCTTCTCGAGGTATTTTCGAATGACATTTTATTCGAATATTAACTAAAATACCTGCACTCAAGCATTTTCACTGTAGCATAGTTCTTCTCTCAAATTAATAACGTGAGGAAGTTGGAAAATATCACAATTAACCGAAAACGTTTGATATCTGATTTATATACGAAACTTTCTCTGATTAGGTTACATCCCTTGGCTCCAAATATTTGTCATTTTTTAAGTGCAAACTGCTATATATTCCATATAATTCATCTATTCCATTTTAAATAGTAATACGCTCTAAATCGCTCAGATACGAGGAAGCATTGTCGTTCTAGGGATTCCTGGTAACTATTATTGGTTCACAGGTTTGACTTATGGGTCGAAAAACTAATTTTCCCGGTCTCGCTCAAGGGTGCTCGCTGTTCCGAATGTCCAGTATAAAGTAATATTCGAATCAATACGAACAGGCTTGCGAGTTCCTTTCAGGATTACAGAAAAATTATTAAAAGATTCTCATTAGAAACGTGAAGTTATTCAGTAAATAAGAGACTATTATGATAAAGCTAATAGTCACATTTTGATTCCAAAAAAAACATATTAGTAGGTATTAAGTTCGTGAAATTTTTTTATTTGCAGTGATTATATGTTTTAATTCTGTTCGAATTTTGTTCTTTTGTTACCATGAAGTTAGTCATTTGTTTAACTGTTGATCATATCCCTGCGTAAAAAATACTATTAGATTGTGCTTTTTTTTTACGTTTATAAATCATCTAATCAAATGATTTTCGAATGAATCCAATGAATAGGAATGAACTATTCTTTAATAAATATCTTAGAAACGTTTTCTACTATTTATTTATCCTTTTTTAATTGCTGAAGAACTTTGTTACACCGGAAGGATTTTGAAATTGTAATAAATGTTGATTATATAAGAAATTGCACTCATATGTCACATTTATGTCGTCCTAGGTGTATAACAGCGGGAATAAAAATTAAGTTTTAAAATAAAATAGAAATGAAACTTATATAAACACATTTCATATAATATATATTAATATATATATATAATAAATTTAAAGCTAATCAAAAAATTTAAAATTTTATTCGATGAATTCGCTATTTTCTGTATTTAAATTTACTTAACGGTGTTATGAATGCTGATTCGTGCAATTTATGCATTTTTCATTGTAAATTAATTTACGTATATATTTTTTATTAAGAAAATTTTTTTTCATTTATTGCCAATAGTCTGCATGCGTCAGTGCTTTTAGCTCCAAAAAAATCTACAGAAAAATGTAGAGAAAAAGGTTAAGTATAAAGTCAATAAGGCTAGAACTTGATATTAAGTTTCTGCCTGCACCAATAAATAAATCTATGGAGGAAACTTTGCTTTGTAACAAGTTTATCGAATCACAATTACATAGAACTAGAGAAAGCAAGCTCCCTTGTTAAGTTTTTCAGCTCATTGCAAAAAAGTTCAGAAAAAGATTGATTTTAATAATTAAAAATTACATGTATGGCATGGTTTTAATAATAGCATAATGACAGCGATTTAGAAAACAATTATAGAATTTTTTCTTTTGAGAAATACTGATTTTAACAAGTAAATAAAAAAAATATTCATGATAATAAACTGATCCTGCCTTTTTAGTGACGACTTCAAGATATAAGCATAAGTTTTTTATTCGGGAAAATAATCGAAATCCAAGTTAAAGAATTTTTAGAAACAAAGGCACGCACACAGTTTTTGGAAGACGAAATTTCTGATTCTCCTTGAGTTTGTTTCGGTTCTATTATTCAATCACAGATTTTTAAAAGATTAGAAATACATCTCTTCGGAATCTTCACTGGAAAAAAGACAGATTCTTTCTGACTTGCGAATATCTTATTCCGATACAAATGATTTCAGCAGTTGGAGTAATGCGGAAGGGGTAAATTTTCATTCAAAATTGAAAATTTTTGGAAAAAAAGTCCAATTACCTATTAACGGCAAACAAAAATTTTTTAATTAAAAAAAAATGGATGACCAGTTTTTTTAATTGCAATGCGAATTTAACGTACATATGGTTTATTTCATCAGTGCGGTAACTACAGCTTTTGCGTTTAAGCTTTTCAAATCGGTGTATGTCTGACCGGTGCCTACGAAAACAATGGGTTGACCAGTGATATAAGTCATTGATATGGCAGCGCCAACCTGAAAATGGCAGAAGGGATTGATTAAGCTTTCCCGCTTGAAATATGGGAAATATGCATTCATTTCGAATGATAAAAAACTTAAAAAAATTGGAAATTTATCGTTCGCTCTCACTGAGCTTTTTAAATACTGGTAAAATTTTTATTATTTTCATAAACTTCAATCTCTTTAATTATTGAAGTTTTTTTAAAAAAAAAAGCAAAAAAATCGACGTGAATTTGTTTTCATGCTAAATGTTTCATTTGCAAATACATTCTTCAATCTCCACAACTTTTTTTTTCAAAATTTTCAATACCTTATCATCAATTGTATCAAATTTTGTAAGAACAATTCCGTCTATCAAATGAGGATTGCTGGATGCTGAAAAGTCTGCTAATGCTTGGTTAAATTTAACCAACTGATCAACTGCTTCATTCCCAACTAACGCCTCACCGACGAAGAGTACAAGATCAGGAGTATTCACCTTTATCAACTAAATATGAAAAAGCTTAATAAGATATGGATTCATATATATACATATTTAAAATTAACTTCGCAATTAGATTTTCATTAATAACCTTGGCCAAAGCCTTCATCAATGGTTCATTATCTTGCATTCTTCCAGCTGTGTCCACCAGTACAACATTGATATTACAGTCCTTTGCATAATTGATTGCTTCCAGAGCTATTCCAGCTGCGTCCTTTCCTAAAAATCGAAATATTTGTATTATTCATGCTCTGATATTAATTTACTCTGCTGGCATCGCGTTTTTTTCTGTACTGGTATTCTGTGGTAACATTTATATTTGGATTCATGTTGTTATTCAAGATTACATATCCCATGTAAGAGGTATCATTCTTACTACGATTTATTGCCTTATATAGATCTGACTCATTTTTAGTTAAACATATTATACATATAGTTAATCATAAAACAGTTATAATGTTTCGGATCTTTAAAATTTAGTATGAGGCTTGTATTATCGTATATTCCGTATAAAAAATGCAAATAAACACTTTACAAACCATAGCCTTTTTCATAAAGTTGCACCATTTGCGAGTCATTGTTTTTTTCGGGTGGATGCAGAGCATTCAAATGTCTGGTATGAGTCCTTAATTGTTCGACGGCACCAGCTCTAAAGGTATCACAGGCAGCAATTAAAACTTTTAATTTGTTTTCTATCAACCAGAAGCATATCTGAAAACAGAGCATAGTAAAGAAAAAGTAAATATAAATATTTTGTAATGCATTGCACAGTTATTATTTTAAAGAGAAAGAAATACCTTCGCTAAATTTGTAGATTTTCCGACCCCATTTACGCCACAAAAAACCATGACGTAAGGTCGGCCTTGCTTTTTCGCTTCCATTGCATCTCGAAGAATGTCAATGCGGCGGCGGGGAGATAAAATTTGAACCAAGGAGTCATTAAGGGTAGCTTCTACTATGCTCGCGATTCGGTCAAACGTGCCAAGAATCTGAAACCGTCAAAATTTTAGTGTCATTTAATTGAGTTGCATGATCTGCATTTTAAGACAGTCAGCAATGATACATAAAAGACTCATTTTGATTCTTAACCTGAACCATATTACGGATGTTTTCCTTATAATGATAAATCTATCAGATGTGAGGGTGGCATGAATGATGTTAGATCAAATTCAGCAAGCTTCAGTTTTCTTTCGTCAAGATCAATAACTCCTTTTTCCGACAAAAGATCCAAAATTTAAAACTGAATTTTGTTTACAAGAAAAATTATCTAAGCAAAATATTTTCTAACAGTTCAGTTACTTTTAAGATAAAGAAAATCATTTGTCTACCTTTCCTTCAAGTTTCGCAGCAACGCTTTCACACAGTTTAGAAGATATATCAGCGGCAACGTTTTTGGCAATCAAATGATCTTTTAGTTTTTCCAGAACGGGTTGCATGTCCTCCTTCGTCAATGCCTTGCTACCAACCAATCCCCTGAACATGGAAAACATACCCCTTCCCTTCTGGGTGTTCGTTTTGTTAACCGCTTCAATTTTTTTCTCAATTTCATCTGAATTATCGTCGTCGCTGGATTCCACTTCGATATCCCTGATTGAGCCAACCATTTGACCAACCATCTGAAAAATCGATAGTAGATAAAACATGGTCGGGATCATTTAAAACCACACTAATAAAAAAGTTACGTGTATACGCAAAAGTTAACAAAAGTTATAAAAGGTTTTGATTTTCAGGTTCAAAGTGTATATTATATCTGACTGATGCGCAAAATGGCAGTGTCTTACCCCCTGATCAGGATTGAAATGGAGTTCATCCGTTGGTTTATCTTTCGTTCTATCTAAATCACCAACATTGGCAGTGCCCGACAAATCCCAAACTCTTGGCTTTTTTCCCTCCTTTGCCGGCTTTGGACTTTTCGTTTTTTCTTTAGTTTTTTTATTGTTCATTCTCATTGCGAATTTCAGTCTGTTCTGTCTTATTATTTCCTCATTTATTTCTTCTCCATTAGTCAAATTTTCCGTTTTCGGTGACGATTCCGGCTCTGTCACCGGTTTGGGAATTTCCTTTGCTTTCATTGCTTAAAAAAAAAAAAAAAATAAATAAATAAATAAATAAATAAATAAATACTCTTCATAATCGGATTTAATAAAATTTATACCGAGGCATATGATGTTAATGGAAATTAAGTAAACATACCCAACACGATCAACTGAATTAAAGATAAATTTTTTCTTACTTTTCCAAAATCCTAATTAATATATTGTAATTGACAATATACGTAATTTTAATTTTTTTTTTTATTTTTCATACATTACATTAAAGGACAAAGATTACATTATTTATATTATTTACAATCAGAATATTCACATGGTTTTATTCTAGTGTATCATTTAAAAATTGGTTTTCATTTAAACAATTAAATGATACAGCTATATCTGTATTAAAATAGTCGATATTAAACAAATGATAAAAATTAAATTTTTTCTTAGAGAAAAGATACATACTCGATTTCTTTTTTTCATTTACTTCTCCCTTTCTTTCTATCATGGAAGCCACAGTTTTTTTGGATTTAGCTGATTCCTCAAATGTTCTCATCTGTTTTGGAATCTTGCTTTGATCTCTGCTCCATTGTTCAGCAACAATAAGTGCTTTATGATAGTACTGACCAAAATCAAATTCCTGAAAAAAGATATATTATTTCAAAAAATTGAGAAAATGATAATGTCTATATATAACAAATATACATGCTAATAATTCATAGTGAAAAAAGAAATTAATAAGTTATTGTCAAAATTAAATTAGGTAAATAAAAATTGTTAATGAGCAGAAAGATTATAGATATAATTTTAAAATAAATTTCACAAAAATATTTACCTCAAAATATCTACTTAGTTTCAAGTCATCCTTATACTTATCCCTGAATAACAGATGAACATCATTCAAAAATTTGTCTATATAAGATAATTGTAATATTTTTTGATAGGCCACAACAAAAACAAGCTCAAATTCATTATCTAGTTTATACTGAAGTCTAAGAGCTTCATGCTCAAAAGTATTATTTCCACTCCTTTCCTGAAAATGTACACAAATTAAATTGAAGCAAATTCTATGTAAAATGTTTATACTTAAGAAATAGATAAAGATATTAATATTTAATATTTATAATATAAGATATTTAAGAATAGATAAAGAAATTAATATTTTAAAATTTTTTTCTTGGATAATATTTACTCCAATTATAAGAATCAATTTAAAAAATGTAAATAATATATATAATTATATAATGATTTATAATTAATATGTAACTATATTCATATATACATTTCAATAAAAATCATAAATTTTCATATGTATAAAAAAC
>JAOWBB010006635.1:0-20000 GCA_028565995.1 Ricinus marginatus
TTCTAAAATGGTTTCGAACCCCCCCCCCCCCCCCGCCTTTTTTTTTTATCGTAACCCATTCAAACAGCATCACACGAGCCGGATGAATTTTACACGTTGAGATTGTGGAGCCGTCAAATCGAGTTTGGCGACTGGGGAATAATTAACGAACGGGTCTTGCCCTTTTTTTCTTTTTTTTTTGTCCAAATGATTTTTAAACTCGCGAAAAATAACTAATGGACACGTAGACAGGCGTTCGGTTAGTGCACCGCGCCCGGAGGGGTGTTTCCACCCCCCCTCCCCGAACGCGAAAGTCGACCGCGGCATTGCCCGCACCAGTCGAAAAGTCTTCCGCACTATAAACGTTCGAGCTTAAGCTGGGGAGGCTTTTGATATTTTCACGCATCAAGCTTTAACCATCGTCAGAACGTCTGATATCCGGTTTCCCTTGTTCTTGCAAAATCGCTTTCATCCCCAACTAACAGAATCTTGACACTTGAAGCTCCTCGAGCACGCCAAACGCAAAGCGGAGCCAAAATTTTTAATTAAATACTTAATTTATTAATATAAATTAATTTACGCGTACGCATGGATCCCCGGACTTTTACCGCACAAGAATGAGCAGGATCCGATTCCGCGCATGGATGGGTCAAAGCTTGAGGATGCAAAAATCGAAGATTGTTTCATTTAAATATTGGGCAAATGCCGATGAGGAAAAAGGAAAAAAAAAAAAAATAAATTCGGAAAAAGGAAAAACTCAAAGGAGAAAATAAATATCATGAAATTTTCATCATTCCCAGAGTTCAGCGACCTGACTTTTTTTTTTTTTTTTTCTTTTTTTTTCCATGCAAAGGAATCTCCCAGCCTGGAAAACAACATCGGGGGAACGGAGTTTGGAGTTTTCACGTTGCCCGAGAAGGCTTTTCCCTCGGAAAAATCAGTTTCCGTTTTTTGTGCCCTTTCCGGAAAGATAAATCTTGCGGTTCTTTTTTTTTTTTTTTTTTCGTCGCGACCAAATTTTTTTCTAATATCGCGTGGCGGTGGAGATGTTTAATTAAAATTGATAATTTTCTTTACCCCCGCAGCGGGAGGGAATCGTCGTTTTTTTCATTTTCCCTGTCGTGTCGCGCCGGGAAATCCCGCGGGGGCGAATTCCGACAAGAGCGGGACATACAGCACCCGCCGCGAGCGAATAATGCCACGTTCCGCCGGCGAAAAGAATGACGGGGCGTCGCCGATTTCGCAGCAAGCGGGTCAGGGGGCGAGGGAAAGCCTCCGGAAAGGCTTCCGCAGCGAATTTCTGTCGCTCCTCGCCTGCCGCCGCATTTTAATCGGTTAAAAACGTTCCCCGGTATCTTAGACCGCGGCCCCGTGTTACAGGCGTCGGACTCGTTCCATTAATCACAGTCCAAACTTAATGAAAATGTCATTTCTGAGATATTTCTATCAGCGTAGTGCATAAATTAGACCCAAAATTGTATCGTGTGCATCATTTCAATTTGAAACGTTCCCGATTTGTTTTATACAAACCGATTTTTTTTCCTTTCAGCCGTTTAGCACGGATAATTTTTTCCGTTTTCCACCCGAAACCGTCTCGCTCCTGCTGGAATTCGGCAGCGATCGACTTTTCCGGCCCCGCTGTCTGCGGGAAAAAATCGGGCTGAGGGTCACGATGTTATTATTTTTCTTTCTTTTTTTTTTTTTTTTCCTCATCTCGCCACTTTTGACAGATTGCAAATCAGGCTGCTGGGCAACGCATGTCGCATTTCGATATCTTCAACAGGTTGGGGATGCTTCGTCTCGCTCCCTTGCCGTCCGCCCCGCCGCGGGGAAAAACCCCCCCCCCGGAACAACGCATTTGCGATCTTTCCCTCCACGCACTCCCTCCACCCCCTCCCCGGAAAACGTTTGAATAATTCGAAGGATTACGACTTGCCTGATCGAGGGCTTAATGCAATAATTATCGATGTCATTATTTTACGGTTTACCGGTACTTTTAAGCGTGCGGGTTAATATGAAAAGGTTAACTGCTGTTAATAATCCGCAAAATCTGATTTACATACCGAGCGCAAAACCCTTTATCAATTTGCTTGCGTCGCAGGTGAATAATCCGTTGCAGAAAATTCGCGGATTGCCACGATTTCAAGATGTTTCGCAAACCTTTTCGGAAATTGAAAAAATCCACGTGCATCGGTTGGTGCCACTGCTTTTTGACGCCGAGACGGGATTGCTGCATGCGAGGCCGCAAATGGAGAAAAACCTCCAGACGCGGGGGAAAGGCTCAATTTACCTTATTGGACGGCGAAGAAAAAGGCAAATGAAAGGTGGATTAATAACCAAATGCAATGCAAACTTCCCCTAGGCGGGGGCTTTTTTCTTTCCTTCTTTCATTCCCCTTTTGAAAGGCATAATCCGGATATTTTGGAACTAATATTCTTATCTTAATCCGCTTGTAATCACCGGATTTTCTATTCTAATGGTCCCGCGGCATAGTTAAACCCATCATGCAGCAATTAAACTATCATCGCCCGTCCCTTGGGGATCGCCGACAGAAAATCAGACTTTAAAAACTCCTTTTTTCTCCCCCTCCCCCCCCCCTCTCGCCAGTCGCTAACCCAAACCGAACGGCAGACCGTCCGGTTCGCGAAAGGTATCGCCTTTCTGCTGCGCCCCAACGGGGTGGGGGGGTTCTTACCGGGGAAAAGCGAAAAAAAAACTTCGGAAAATTTCAAAAAGAAAAACTTGGGCAGCGGACTTTTCCGAGCCTCGCAATCAATCAGCCGAAGATCGCATCGGAAAACGCGTGGAAATGCACGGCTTGAAGCGGCGTTCGTCCCTCGGATCGGGGCGACGCCCCGGATTTCCGTCGAAACACGAAGCGAAAAAGCATTTTCGCAATGGGAAAGGCGGGAGTGAAATGGGGCAGGCGGAGAAAAATGGAAAATTCGGCATTTGCTCGGGAAAGCTTCCTTCGGGCACCTCGCCGGAATTTTATAAAAATGGAAAATGAAAGAAACGGACGTATCGCCAAAAGGAACCTTCTCGCTCGGGAGGAAAGGCTCATCAAACCCTCTCCGTTCGGGGGGGGGAAGGGAAGCGAAGCCACTTTTCGAATTTCCCGCCGAGAAATATATCGATTTCGGTGTTGGCAGCACTGAAGGAAAAGGCCCGGGGGGCCGTGAAAACCTCGTCAACAGTGAATTATTTATATTATAAAATATTCACCTGCTATTTCTTTTTAATCCATCGCTTGAATAATATTTATACTGTAATTAATATTCATTATTTTGTAAGGGAAAACTTGATGGAATCTCATCAGTTTTCTGCTTTTCATACAAATGATCGGAGCTTTTCCTCTTCTCTAAGACAGCGATAAATCACAGTTATTATATACTCATTTATTCCCGGGTTTTTCCATTCTCAAAAGCGAGATCGGCGTTTTGCGGGGTAAAAAAAAAAAAAGAAAAGAAAATACTCGAGTAAAGGTGAATGGAAACAATAAAAAATTCATGCGAGAGCCGAACCGACAGGGGTGCCAATTTTTCACCCGAATCGCCGTTTTTCGAGAAGTTTTCCCGGCGTTCACCCGGGAGGGAAAGCGGTAAAAATTGCCTAACCGGGTTAGGTTATTCTGCCCTTCTTTCTCCTGTGGTTCGTCCGCGCGTGCCGAGAACGCCGTTCCGTCGAAAGCTCGGATTTTTTTTTTTTTTTTTTTTTTTTTAATAACCGGAAATTTCGATTTTCCAGTGGAAACTCCTCGATTCCCCCGGTTTTAATTAACTTCTTTTATGCAAAATTTAGACCCCGCCCCCCGCACGGGAGAAGGCGTTTGAAGTCACAGACGGATGCACTGAAACAGCCGTAAAAAGCGAACGCCCGACGGAGAGAGAGAAAAACCCTAAAATTGCATCGATGATAACTGATTTCCATCTTCCAGTTTCTCCGCACGATACGTTCTTTGATTTATATTTTAATGGAAAATTGACTTGAACGTCGTTTTTTTTTTTTTTTTTTGCTTTATTTACTTATTTATTTATTTAATTTTTTTTCCCTCCGTTCGCTTCGCTGTCTCCGTCGAAGGCCGAGAGCGCCCCCACCCCGCACCCCCGCACCCCCGTCGGTTTTTCGCCGAGCGTGATCGCACCATCCCGCGTTTTTCGAACATTTTTCGCGGTTTCGCCGGACCGTGAAAACCTCCCCTGTGGATAACCCATCATCATCCCCCACCTCGATCTCCTCCATTCGAACAACAAGCTTGTTCTTATTTTGGAACTAATAAATTCCGCCTTTTGCGATCCGTAAATTACTTTCCTGCTTTAATAAGGTCCCCATAAAGCTTAACTTTTAGATCCCTTACATTTCAGGAGCTTAAATATTGGGGAAGTAAATTCCATTTCCAGCCATTATCCGCTTACACGTCGAGACCCCCGCGATTCGGTGTGGGCGAAGGAAAGCGAACGGCGCTTAACCGGTGGCGAACTTAACCAGGTTCGAACTGCTTCCGATCGGGAGTGCAGAAGGCGAACGTCGATCCGGAAAAGGCGGGTTTTTTTTTTTTTTTTTCGGAGTTCCGAGGCCGGAATTTTCCACGGGGGGCAAACGCCCCCGCCACACTCAAGCGGGAGCTAAGGGCAGAAATCGCAAGTGGCGCATCGTTTTGCCTATGCGGGGAGCGCGTGCCGGAATCAGCTCTTTTTTTAAGGGATGAATGCAAAAATATTTTTCGTGGGATCATTCCGAAATGATATTTTTACATTTTTTTTTTTTTTTTTAATTTTCGCCCATCTCGCCGAAGGTGAAAAACGTTATCTTTTGAAGCGGTTTTTCCGGGCATAAATTTATTACGTACGTTTGCTGCCCGTGCGGCGGGACCCGCGATTCGTTTGACGGCCATTAAACGGTTAACCGAAGCCACATTTTGCATTTTTATCTTCCGTTTCGCGGCGCTCGCTCCGACTGCGCTGCTGTTCGGAACCCTAAAAAAAAATTCGGGCATCGTCTCGCGGATCCCGCGCGGGACAACGCTTCAGATCGACCGATCCGGAAGCGGAAGCGGCCCTCAAACGTCCCTTGAGCCGATTGCGCACCGTAAATGGCCGCTCTCCGGAGCCGTGAATGAAGAACTGATTTATGCGGCAATAAAAATAAAGTTCCCAACAGTTTTTTTTTTTTCGACGAAACGCCGCATATCACTACCCACAGGTGCCTTTTAAGGCCTCGCACGCTTTGAATGCGGCGGATTTTCCTAATTTATGAACAAGTCGGTTGCTCCAAAATACATAAATCCACAAAATAAACGGGGAATAAGTCACCTTAGATGGCTTTTTAAATGAAGAAAAAAAGGAAAAAAATTATTTTTTTGTATTTTTTTTTTCTCTCTCCCAGATTTTGAAACGTTAAAAGGCGTTGCGTTTGCCGGCGAACGGCTTCCCTCACGGAGAAATTGTCCAGGAGCGAGGTTTACGGAACGCTTTTTTTTTTTTTTTTTTTTTTCTCCTGCTGAAACTTCCAAAAATTTAAGCTATTTCATTAATGCTCGGTTTCGACCGCTCCGAACGATCTCATTTTCATTTTATGACTTCATCTGCATTTCGTGGTTAATTTTGTCGTCGTTGGCCTCGCCGGTCAGCAACGCCCGGGGCGTTCGTCGTTCCCCGTTCGGCGCATCCCACAAAAAAAAGGCGGAAGCTCCGCCGCATCGCGCCCGGTGCAACCGTCCAACCGCTCCCGCGATTTATTTTTTTTTTTTTTTTCGGTACGGTAAAGGACCGACAACCCGGAGCCGAAAACGCGAAGCGCTTCGCACCCGCGACGGAAACGAACGTCGGGGAAGGGCAGACGACTTTCGGGGCCTTACCCGAAAATCCGCAGCGGCGAGAAGAGGGACCTCCTCAACCCGGGAGGCTCCACTGCGAGAGCAGTCTCCGGGGGGGGGGGCCCGGGGAGCACGCGAAAATGTCGTCAGTTTGGGCAGACCCTTTCCCGGGATCGTTCGGGGAAATTTAACCGATTTTATAGCTGAAAAAGTTACTTCACAGACAGAGTTTTGTGTCAATTAATATAATTGAGGCCAATGAGGAATCCCCGAAGTTTTATTGTTAGTGACTCGGGGCCCGATTATCTTTGATGTCCGCCCAGCGTTGTAAACTTGTTTGCTCGGATCGAGGAAGCGAGCCCCGGCCCGGGGTCGGGGGAGGGGCGGGCCTCGCGGCGGTCTCTCCCGCAGCCGGGAAATCCGGACAAATCGGGATTTGCTGCAGGAAACGCCGCGTCCGAAACGGGTGGAGAGTCAGAAAAGGGAAGCCGGGAGCGCAACCCTAATTCGGGACCGGGAAAGGTGGGGACTCTTCCGGGATTTCGAGATGGCGTGGACCGGGGCCCGGCTCGGCTTAAAAAGGAAAATTCGCTCCGCGGGGCGCGTTCGGTGCCGCCACCGTTTTCCGCGCACGGCCTGCCTTCGAACGGGGCACCGTCGGTCGCGTCTCCGTTCGGGTTAAACGGAGGACGCTCGCACCCTTAATTGGATAATTTCGAATAATGGAATCACGCGTGGACGCGGTCCCCGACGGCGAGGCTTTTTCGGGCGGACGGTCGCCCTCCTCTTTTCCCCCACCCACCCCTCCCCCCCTACCGGATCCCGGTCAGGTATACTTTGATGTGACTTACATTGGATTTGTAGAGTTCCAGTAAACATTCGGTAACTGCATGCATGTAGCTTCCCTCGGAAAAGCTTTCATCACTATCAGCAGCAGAAGAAATAACTCAAACCAGAGCATGGTTTTTCGCCGGGAAAATCCGAACCACAACCACAATCACGGCACACACAACTCTTTTTTTTTTTTTTTTTCTCCTTTTTTTATATTATTAATTCACGGCGACATTCATGACGAACACAAAAACCCATACAATGCGTTCCGAAGCGTCGGATTTACTTTTCCATCGCCATCGCACATTCAATTTTTCTCGGCAAAAGAAAAAAAGAAAAAGAACGGGAAAAGCGGGAAGGGTAAAAAAAAAATCGATTCACGAAAATAAAAATAATAACGGTAAAAAAAAAAAAAAAAAAAAAAAAAAAAAAAAAAAAAAAGGAGGAGGAGAGAAAAATTATTTTATTTATTTATTATTTATTGTAAATTGTTTTTTTATTGATTAAACTTCAAGTGGAATGGAAAAGCGGGAAAAGGAGAGAAAGGGAAAAGGGAAAACGTGGGAAATATTTGAAAGGAGACTCCTTCATTTTAGCCGAAATAGAAGTTTCCGCCCCGGCGGAAAAAAACCGTGAACCATTAGCGAAATTTGAAACAATCCCCGGAAAAACGGGAAAAAAAAAAAAAAGAAAAAGAAAATGAAGATTTTTTTTTTGCCCCTTTTGTCCCTTTCCTTTGAATTTTATGTTGGTACTTCGCGTTCGAGAACCGTCACGAAATGCACCACCACCGTCCAACGCTACGACAGTACTGAGTCCCGCGATTGTTAAGCGATCACTTCCGGCGACGGGAGAGCCATCCCCCGGCGAAAATCAGAACCTCCGGGGGTGACTCACGCAGAGCCTTAATTAATTCCATCAACTCCGGTCCCTTTATTTTACGATTCACAATTATAACGGAATAAAAATTTTTTTCCTTTTTTTTTTTTTTTTTTTCGAATCTTTCGCCTTTTTCCTTTGTCCCGAGCCCGCTCAAAGGCGAGCGAATTCAATTCTCGGTCTCCTGCACGAAGGCGAGCGGGCTCCGGTCCGTCCGCCACGTTGAATTTTCCGGCGGTGAATCTCCCGGAAATTTTTTCAAAAAAGTCCCGAACTCGTTTCCCTGCCCGGGGAAGTATTTCCCGTCCGGGCGGCGAGACCCGCAAAAAGGAACTCGCGTGATCCGTCGCGGGGCGGAACGGGAAAAGCCACCGCGATGATTTCTTCGGAGGTTTACTCCCGGTTTCGTCCGACAACGCGGCTCTTCGGGGGGGGGGGGGGCGGCGAAGGTAGGGAAAATTTCCTCCCCCTTCCCCTAGCTCCTCCTCCCGGCGAGGCCGAATTCGAAGCCTCCGCGAGTTCTATGCGCCGGAGCCTCCCCGATTTTCGCAGAACGTTTTTAAAAACGCGACGCGAAAGCCGTGGAAAATTTCGGTTATTGATTTTCGCGATAAACCCGTCTGGGGAAGAGAGGAAAAGTTGTTTTCCGCCGCTGCAGAACCTCCCGTTTTACGTCAATCTTCGCGACACCACCGGCAAAAGCTGAATAATGTATTTCCCCGGCACCGCGGGAGAATTGACTGACGGCGTCAATTGGGAAGGCTCCTCCCAAAGAGTCAGCTGCAGGATGCACTTGTCCACCTGCTTGCTGTCGCCCTGCAATCTTCATCATTTATTCACCATCGAGTGGCCTCCCTCGACTGCTGTCGATGACCGAAGATTTATCTGAAAAGCCAGATGACGACTCCGTTTTAAGTGAGAATCCACTTGGCGGCGCTGCCGAAACAAAAGGTTCAGTTGCGACCGACATTTTGCAACG
Source organism: Ricinus marginatus (assembly GCA_028565995.1). Lineage (NCBI taxonomy): Eukaryota > Metazoa > Arthropoda > Insecta > Psocodea > Ricinidae > Ricinus > Ricinus marginatus. The sequence goes on from JAOWBB010006635.1 coordinate 8,484, forward strand.
GAAGCCTTCGAAACACCAAAGTGCACGATAATTGCTGCATCCTCGTGCTGAAAGCAAACTCCCATCGCGTGAAATAAAATGCTGACACTCCATACTTATTGCAGCTTATGTGAAATAGCATTACATGAGTATTTCATGCGTACATATATATTCTCGGTATGTGAACTAATATTCAAATTAACGTTTCACTCGATAATTTAATGAAAGAATTAATTGTTCAACTGCATTAAATAAAAATATTAATACGAACATAAAGGGGTGAAATAATTTATGAATATTAAGGACCGTTAAAAGTTTAAAAAGTATTCAAAAGCCCTCAAACAATTACATTCTTTAATTACATAATGTAAAATGCGACACACAGCATATCGTATATTTTATGCATATTAACAAATATTAAATGTAATAAAGATTTTTTGCGCAAAAAATATTAAATTTATATTTATTTATTTATAAATTTAAAATTTTACATGTACAATACAATATATACATATAATTTAAAGTTACAAATTTATGAATTTTTATAAATTTTTTTCCGTAGTTATATTTTGTAAATATTTCCATTATTCGTTAATAGATTTTTACATAATGCAATTTATCTATTTCGATTGCTGTACTGAATGGATTGTACCTAGGCCTGGACATAAAATTATATTGGAGATACAATTTCCCGATTTTATTGTTCATACCATCCCCCAACCCTTTACTTAATGTAGACAAACGTAAATAAACCGATCTTGGCCAATAGGTTTTCAGCCCTTGTTATAATATATAGCGCCAGCGCTGTAACAAGTTAATAGTTCCATTATATAATAAAATTCGAATTTTCAGGCTCCGATTTTCGGCCAATTTTGATCCAACAGGAAATGTTCAGTGATGCAGAGAGTACCAGACAGTGCCAAGAACGACGAAGACGCTGAGGGATCGAATTGCCCGAGGCGGAACGAGATCGGGGAGGATGGAGGAAGCAGTGCTGTTGCAGCTCGTTTCCAGAACTTCCAGAACTTTTGGATAGTACTCGTTCCAGAAGGTGAACGCCTTGTAGTCCAGGGTAGAGGCGTCGCTCATGTTTGAGTTGCGATCGAGGATCATGATGCCCGGTATGTACGTTTCGAAGAGATCCCACTTTACGTTAACGCCGGACTGCGTCGGGTTTCCATACTTTATGAAGTTTCCCCACAGCGAGAGCATGAGATCAGACATTTTCTTATCCGCGCTGTTCCACGTTATGTTCTTCTTCATGTGAGTCCAGTAAGGCATGCCCCAGACAAAGGGAAGCTCGAACTGATGTGGGGCGGTCACCCAGCTGGAAAGCTGGGGATTGTTCATCGGGAATCTTATGAAATTGTCCGTTTTGATTTTGTAGTCGAACCTGTACAGATACACGGGAAGCTTCAGCTCGGAGAACAGCGTGGCCAGCGAATAAGCAACTGAGCCGTAGTATTTCTCCGTGTGTAAGTCCACGTATTTATCTCTGATTATTGTCAGGTTCGTGACGGGCCTCGGCTTGTAGTAGAACGTTACGGTGTCAATCAGATGCGACTCCCCAATATCGTAAATGCAGGATTCGTTGTCTGACGGATCGGGAATGTCTTCTGCCACGGCAGAGCTCACCAAAGTTGTCAGATCGCTCCACGACGTATCCGGATCCGGATTACCGAGCTCGTCCAGTAAATCTAAAGCGTCTTCCATAGCGTTGTAACCGATCAGAAGAGGGACCCGCGCCACTTCGTTCGATTTTAGGTACTCATCCGGTTCCTTAGACAAGAAAGCCTTGGAAGCGTTTGCAAGACCTTCGTCGATGACGGGTCCGAAAAGGTTGCTTAGATGGGAAGCGTGTTCCAGAAGATAGTCCGCTCTCGGTCTCCTGAGGCAGATGAGCATGAGAGCGCTGTCGGGATCGCACCCGAACAGCTTACCAAGTTGCCTCTTGTACGCTTCCATCTTCGATTCGGATTTGACCGCTCCCGACGTTATGCTCTTGGCACTCATCACGATTGCCCTGGCAAATTTTCCTCTCGATAAAGGAGACACCAAATGAAAGCCGACGCTCATCCCCCCGCCGCCGTGGCCCCAGAGGACAATGTTGCTCTTGGATCCTCCGAAGACGTTTATTTTCTCGGAGATCCATTCGAGGGCGGCTACCTGATCGAGAAGTCCGTAATTCCCCGGGGCAGCGTTGTCGTTTGTCGTGAAGAATCCAAAAAGGTTCAACCTGTAGGACACGGTGACCACTAAAACCTGAAATTAAAATTATTTCATTTTAATTACGTAAATCACCGGAAAATTCTATCATCTTTCCTTCAGGTTTATCCACGAAAACGGCTTCCACCGGTTTAATTCCTTAATTGGATGAAGAGTTATCTGTTGCACTAAGACGTTGTAAGACCTTTCATTAGGATCGCGTCCCCCTTGATTTATGGAGGAACCTTTAGAGATTCGCTTAATGAGATCCTGCATCTGTCATACGCTTCAGAGCTGCAAAAAGAATTTGCCAGGTCAATTTCGGGCCAGACCCGGAGGACCTAATTGGTGGGACAGAACCTAACGACAGAATTTGAATTTTGCATATGCGGCACTGCGAATTTCCACGTTTGAAAAGCCCCCCTCTCGGCATCAGCACTCCGGGTTTTTTTATCGTTCGGTCATGTTCGCAGTGTTGGAGCGATAGCCCGACCTTTCCGCCCCGTCCGCGACGTCTTCCTTTTCCGCGACAGCCCCGGGGTTCGGTCGCTGTCAGGGTTCGGTCAGCGAGGGGCGAGGATTTTCACTTAAAAAAAAAAAAAAAAGGATTGGATTTGCGGAAAGGGTCCTACACCGCTTTCTTCTTTTTCTGCACGATCCGACGGACTACCTCCGCAGATATTTTTTCCGTATCTGATCCAAAACGCATCCGCATCAATCAGATGAATTTAATCAGGTTAATCGGTTGTTTGGCTCGAAAAATTAGGAGAAACATTGGACCGATCACCGAAGTGAAATCTCGTATGTTCCACGTCGAGCGATTTAAATTCGAATATCATTTCCCATGGAAATGAAATTAGTGACAGTTTAATGTGGGGATTAATCATTCATGAGTGATTAATCCCTGTACCTAAACCTCTCACGTCATTTCCCTGCAGGGGATAAGGCGGCAGCAGCAGCTTTCCCGTCTCGTCTAACTGACCGCTTCAGCATGGAAAGTTTACTTCCCTAACGAAAGTATCGCGGTCAATCTCGTTAAACCCCTTTCCTTTCCATACTTCTGCATGCGATACAGAGGAATTGGATAGGACATAATCGGATTCGGTTATGACGGAACGAGCGTTTTCATGTCAGATGGATGGGATTAAATAAATTTATAAATTAGGTTCAAAATAATCCGAAAATGTGAATTTCTCATCATCTATAGAGAGAGAGAGAGAGAGGCGTGCATTTCCCGGCATCTCGACTGCGCGTGATTTTTACCTTCTGCCTGACTGCGAATGTCGAACCGTCCCAAATGCTGGCGGCTCCGTTGCTGAAGTTCCCGGGATGCAGCCAGACAACCACGGGCCAACCGTCGCTTGGCTTCTGACCTGCAGCAGCAAAAAAAAAAAAAAACAAAAAAGAAAACGCGATCTTTATACTGTGGCGTTCCGTTGGAAGGCCGAAACCGGGGCATGGATCGCCCGATGCCCACGGCAAATTAAATGCAAATGGTCCCGGAGAAAAGGCTCGTTTCATTCCTTTCACCTATGGAAGCCCACGTGAAAGGAATTATGCGGATTTAAGGGAGTGGTCGCTTCTGATTAACCTCCTTCGGAGCCGGGAATTCATTATACGAAGATTTTTGGACTGCTTCAGGTCTGCAACCTTCGACAATTTCCCAGCCTTCATTCACTTCAGAGGGATCCATTGCAAAGGAATTTGATACATTTGCGTTGTCTTCGTTTCTCATTAGAGAATGAATATTCCCGGACAAGATTAACGAAATTTGCGTGCGTTGGGTTCCTCGGTCTCCTTAAAGATATAGCTTGATGCCTTATTCGATATTATCCGTGATTTATTTATGAAAAAGGGAGAATGGCCACGTACAAAAAAAAAAAAAGAAAAGCCGATATTCAGGTTGACATTTGCAAAAACGAAGCTGCGTTAACCAGAAGTTAAACATTTGGAATTTCAGAAAAACACGGGGACATATAAATGTTGTACCTCATTTGGTGCAGCTACAAAACGGTAAACATCGAAAATTACATATGCCTCCAGCGAAAAGTATAAGAAGTTATACATCATATGCTATTTCATTATTTTCATTGTTGCATCCGTGTGATCCACCGTGTGTGCGTCGTGGCACTTGCCGTTCTAACGCTCCGTTCTAAACGGGATTAATGCATAATCCACGCCATTATATACGGCGCAACTTTGCTTTCTTACAAAGAATCGAGATTTTTTTTTTTTTTTTTCCTTATATATTCGCTTTAATATTATAAGCGAATTTTCCCCTTCACGAGATTTTCACAATTGCCCCAGACGCTCCCGGCATCAGTTACCCCGTTGACGGAAAGTTAAATTTGATGAAAAAATTTTAAAATACGTCGACGACAGGAGCCGACCATAAGGACATCCGTAATCAAATAATTCCGGGATGGAGTAAAACGTGGAATCGTCCCGGGGAATCCCATCAAAAGGCCCAGTGATATTTCATCCGTTTAAAAGGTTCATTAACTTAAATTTCGTTATAAAGTAAAATTATGAGCTACGAAATCCCATTCAATGTTTACTTGAAAAAAAGATTCTCTAAAATTTTTCCTTTCCTCACTGAAAAGGTCCGGGGAGCGCGGAAGCGGAGAATCGCCGAAGGAGATCCTCCTTCCTTTTCCACCGGTAAAAATTTCAGGTACTCCAATGCAGGAATCCACGCATTTCGACTTTCAAATTCAATCGGGGCACGTATAATCTCGGTCGCGGAGTTATTTATTGCCCAAGTTGCAACAGCGGCCCAGTTTACCTTCGTTTATTTCAATAAGGCACCCGAAAAATCAATTTCGAATCGGAGGAAGTATGCCGGACCCAACAACTACCAGGAATGTTCGAGCACCGAACCGAAACCTTTTAGCGCACGCATACAATATTTAAGAATGTTACGTTCCGTCGCACAATTTACTTGGCTCGGGGAATTTTATTCATCCCCGATACTCCCCCGAAAATATTGCTCTTTCTTTGTCTAACTTTCTCAGGTTAATTTCAAGCAGGGAGGCGAGTTGCCTCTAAGCGGTTTTGCGCACCACTTGTCACTCCATAGATCATTATCGGCAGAACGGAAAGATGGAGCCAAAGGGAATCCGTTCACGCGAAAGGATCCCCGATTCCACGCATTATTCACGGGAATCGAATAAGAAAGATTATTATTCTTCAGCGAAGCCCATTATGAAAAGGATGATTCGCGTAGAGGAAACTCCGCGAAAATTCAAAAAGACCTAATTCTAATTCGGGAATCAACTTTCCCGGATTTCGTCGGGCAGATTCAGGCGGTCGTCAAAAAGGCGACAGAAGTGATCGACGGAAAACAATGCAGCCACACACACACCCCCCCCCCCCGGGAAGATAGAGCGTCCGAATTCGCAGAGCCTCCAGAAGTTAAGAAACGGCAGAGAGAAAAGCGCAGCTTCGCCCCGCTTACCGTCCGGCACGAAAACGTTAAGGTGCAGGCAATCCTCGCTGAATTCCATCTCCGGCAGAAGATTCAGAAGAAGCCGGTCCTGAGCGTACAGCTGCGACTTGACTTGCATGCAGGCCGGGCCGTATTCGCTCCCGTTCCTGACTCCGCTCCAGGAGGTGACGGCGGGTTTCGGTGGAGCGAACCTGAAATTTAAAAATTACCCGACAACAGGTATCGCACAACCCACGTCGATCAGCCACGCGAATGGTGGGTGCACACATAGCTTATATGCGGAAGAACGCACCGGATAATGGAGCCGGGAAGAGGGCAATTTTACTGCAATTTGTTTTTACTTTCTCCGGCAGCTCGTTCTAATATTAAAACTGCTAAACTTTAAATCAAGAAGCAGGAGAAAGGGGCAGAAGGGGAAAGAGCAAGAGGAAGTGTAATTGCCGTTTCTTAACGATTTCATTTTGATTAAAAACACCCCTTATGCCGTCAAACACAAGCGCACCCCTCCGCAGGAACCACATTCCTCTCTGCCCCCACGAAAAGGAGTTAGGAATCATCCCTCCCCGAATATCACAGCGGCATTTTCTTATTCCCGCAGACGTTTTGCTACGGGAAATCTCAGCTGAATTTGAAACCCTGATCAAGAGCAAAAGAAATTCAGCCCTTTCCTGTCTCTCACGCCTAACTGCAAAAATTTTGATCCGCGAGTTTTTCACTGTTTTTGCATACGGGGTAAAAATTATGCATTTTGCATGATAAAGATTGTTATAAAATCTCCGCATTTTACATAAATGGTTTCGCCTGCAAAAAAAAAAAAAAAAAAAAAAAAAAACAGTATTACTCTTTATATATATATATATATATAACAATATTTCTCTTGCAAATATAAATTATATCTGATTTAATGCGAAAGTTATCCAAGCGATTATTGTTAATGTATGTTCTGCGGGTCCCTAAGAAAAAAAAAACCTTTTTTTTTTTCTATTATTTTCGTGATAAAAATCTCAAGGCCCGGTTATATTAGACTTTGAAATTTTCCTCATAATACAGAGTAATTGAAGAAGGTTCGTGGAAGATTATTTTGGCAGAAAAGTGTATAATGTTATTGCAAGCAACGTGATTTAAGCTAATATGTCACGCGAATATCATTCCTTCTTTCTTTTTTTTTTTTTTTCATTTTCATTTTGGCAAAATTCAGAAAAGGTTAATGGAAAAAATATGAAAAGCTCCGGGAGGAGAAAAAATAAAAATAGGTTTGAAAACTAAAGCGAGGCGGGAGGGGAACCTCGGAATCGGATCCCGAATTTGAATCGGGTTCCGGATCCGGAATTCGAGCTTGCCACGGGATGCGTCGAAAGCCCGCACCGAAAACCAGCGTCGAAACGCACAATTCGACGGCTCCTTCCGCTTCCCGCGTTTTAATAGCATTTTCGCCTGCCGTGTTAATTAGATCGGCTGCGGCGAAGAGCGCGAAATGCAAGGATTCCCACTTGCAGTACGTGATTCACAGCGCTCCTCCGGGACTTCGTTCCCGTCCCGGATTCGCCGCTCAACTTCGGAGTTGTCAGCTCGAAAAATGTTCCGCCGGTCGCGCGTTCACGTTCGACCGCTTCTCGCATGCGAAACTGTCCGAGCCACCACCCCCGTGCGGAGGGGCGGGGGTGGTGGCACCCGCCGCCGCCGACCTCCCGTCCCGACGCTTTAATTTTCGCGGCACGGCGAGATCGCGTCCTGCGGTCCTTTGCGCGCTCCTTCCCCCCCCCTACCCCCCCCCGGAATCGGGAAATTAAAGGCCCCGGATTTTAAAGCCGTAAATTTTTCGGATCGATTCGCGTTTAATTGCCACTTTTATGACCGAATTGGTTTCTTAATAAACCCGGAGCTAAGATCTCCAATTACGGATTTTCCCTTTTTTGATTCGGACTCACCGCGCTGTTGGCATTGTATTTTTATTGATCTGTAAAAATCTCCGGTTACCTGGGTGGAATTAAAGCGAAAATCTGCCACAAATGCTCCGGAGTCTTGCCCGCAGCGAACCTTGCCTCAGGTCTGTTGGACACCCTTATAAATGGCAGGGTTTCTCTAAAAATGCAACTTTCGCATTTCGTTTTGCATCCTATGATAATTACCCTCAAATTTTGCACGCGTTTATTAATACTTGGCGTGCACACACACACACACACACACATCATGTATATATGTTGTGCCAAAACTTCGATTTTCATTCCCGATGCTTATCTCCCGGCAGCGAGAAACGTAACGAAGTAAGAAAGTGCCGCTTATCGAATCGTGTACATTATAAAAATTTGACTGAGACTCGGTCTTACGACAGAATAACATATCGAAGTGGGTTAACATCGCGGGGATGATGTAGTTATTCAAAAGTATATACATTCTTTTTGCTCCTTATTGACGTGAAACGGCATATTGCATTACACCGACGTACGGCGATGTTAGCTTCCTTACCTGAGCTCTCCTACGGGCGGCTCGGCGTAGGGTATTCCCAAAAATTGCTGGGATTTCGATCTGGAAACCAAGACCTCCCTTCCTGCCACGATTCCCTGACCCGGGATTTCGACCGTTGGAGGCTCCCTCGAATTTCTGGCACATTTCACGTGATTCTTCTCAACCAAAAATATGCCGATTAAAAACGTGCAATACGGAATCATATACCTCGGACAACACATGTTTGGTACCGCCGACACCTATTCGCTGTCTGGAAGCAAATTGAAATTTGTTTTATCAGCGTATAAGTTAAGGGCAACGGCTGCTGGCGGTTTCAAACCCGTCGCCTCATTCGCGAACCGCATCTGCGAACGCACGTTCGCGAACGAGCGAAATCACATTTTTGACGTTCCAGCGTTCAAAAACTTCTTTTTATTCTCATTTAGGACACGTTATGAAAAACTGCTTAATTTATTTTCGGTGAAAGGCGGAAAAAAGAAAAAAAAAATGAAACAGAAATAAAAACGGGAGCCCCGATAAAATCGTCAACGCTAATGTGTGCGGGACAAATGGAATATCATGGAGCCGCCGTCCGGGATTGCCAACATTAACAAAATTTCGTACCATCGAAAGAATCTTATATAAAATTCACATAAAACAAAAGATCTGCACCGAAACCCGAACAAAAAGCACGGCAAACGGGCAGTGCTTCTGTGTTAAATGTTATAAAACTCGATATTGCGTGCAGCGAGTGGACTGCCGGTGTTGAGTCCGCATTCGCAGCTCTCCAGCAATTGCCTCCCCTAAAAGGCACCCTTCCTCCCGGTCCCGGTTTCTTCAGCTTTTCGTGATGGAAGGTCGGTTGCCGGGAGGAAGGATGGAAAATGCAAGCTTTCTTTTTTCTTTTCCAAAACCACCGCCGGTTTTCCCACCGACCAAACCTCCCGCACCTCCTCCTTCTTCTCCGCTTTTCCGGTCTCTGCAATTTAAGTAGCACGCATATTTGCAACAAGAAACTGTTGCACAGTCAATTATCCTCACCATTCTTATATTTCACAAAAGAGAAAAGGGTGGAAAAGCAATTTCGTCATAAGTTTTAAAATGAAGGATCCCCAAAATCCATCCATGCTTCCGGTTAAAATCTTGGGGGCCGCGCTGTGACTTCGCTAAAGCAAAAACGGTTCGCAGCATCTGAGGATTCGGCCTCAGCGTAAAGGACGCCATCAGCACTCGGCAACTGGTCGCTGACGTCGCATAAAAATGACCGAAGGACAATTTTCCCCTGCCGAGCGCCACCACATGCATCACGTCCAATCGCCGATGAAACGGCTAACGATACGCAAAGCAAGCTGCCGATCTTCAGCAGGCAAAAAAAAAAAAAAAAAAAAATGAAAATTCCCGAAACGCAGATCACTCCGCGATAAACGCTTTTCATGCAATTTTCCGGTTAATGCAACCTGGAAAACTGTAAAAATACAATTGCAACCGGTTACTTTCCTAGCTGAGCTCGAAAAAGCATGCCGAACGTTCGTCAGGGCACGGTGGGGTGACACGCGTTCACGCCCGTATGAAATCGAACCGTCGGACGAGCTTCTGCAAATGCCGATAAAAATATCAACGCGTCGAAAACAATGGTGAACGAAGCACCAACGCACTTTATGTACAATTTGTGAATTGCACACTCCAAAGCCGACGTGAAAGACGTGGAAATTAACGCTTTCACGTTGCCGGCGTCGAAAAATCCGTGGTACAATCGCTGCACTTCATCCGGTCGCAGTAAAATCGCGAATGCCCGCGGAACCGAACGTAAGGTCATGAACTGCGAACGCATTTCGCGGACTGGGAGGAATGCCGGGACAGTAAATTTTAAAAGAAAAAAAAAACCCTCGCGTCAGTTATGATCACCATACAGGTTTTTGCGAAGCGAGCAACATAACGACTGCAAAAATAAGACAATTGAGAGATTTGCTAATGTGCAAAGTGCGATTTAGTTTAAAATTTTTCGCCACTTCCCGAGATCGATTGCACCAAGCATCAAATATAAAATTTGTGAATATTATCAAAGTACCCAATATCGAAAGCAAAAACCTGAAAGCGTTTACCTCAAAATTTTTACCACTTGACCAGTGCCAACATTGCATTTATCCGGAGCGTAAACAGCAAGAAACGAGAAGAGACAATGGAAGGAAATTGAAGGAAATATTTATAATGGTCGATGCCGGTACTAGTCACAGACCTACTTGACATGCAACGCCTTCTTCACCCCCCGAAATAAGGGTAGGAAAAAAGTTTATCATTTTCTCTTTATTTGGTTTACATCGCTTCGTGCGGATGTGAAAATTTTTTTTATATTTTTCCTCGACTGTGTTTGAAAAGCAATTAAAAGGCGAGGCGTTCGGCAGGCGTTCTCCTTCTCTTTAATCGAACACTGCAGCGAAGGTAACATGGACATAATTTTTACTCTTAGATATCACTTTCGCATGTTGTGAAAACGCGAAAAATCGCGCAATTTTAATTTTGTGAAAAAGAAAAAAAAAAAAAAAAAGATCTCCGGGCACGGTTTCAGGTACGGTCCCGTTCAGCTCCCTCCGATTCAAACCATTTTTCAAAATGTCGACCAAAGCCGCACTTAGGATTTAATGTGCCGACAGCAATCCCCAGAAAAGATGGTGCACCACTCACCGGAAGCTAAGACTCTGTCGCCCATTCAAAATCTAAGACGCCACGATCATGGTAGATAAATTATACGTGGATCGATGACATAGTTAATGCAGTTTCCATCGTAAGCGAACTTTTTTTTTTTTTTTTTTTTTTACGTGGCACGGGTAAATTTGCATTTATATAAATCTTTCTTTTCAAAAACGAAGTCGTCAAAGATTATCAATCCGACAATGCGCCAGTACGACCGACTCACGACGGCACAGCAAAAATAACGTTGTGCACCATAAATAAGGGAAACTTTATCTTTGAGGTCAGAAAACTCGAAAATTAAAGGTTGTCAATAAATAACAATGAAATTGCAAGCATACGACATATGATATATTACCATTTCGCACTATGTGCGTGAAAATGTTTGCATCACATGGTAGTAAACCCGTATATGTATATATATATATATATATAATAAATTGTTAGAAAAATCGCATCGCGACCGACTGAAAATGCATGAATATTGGAATGTGTATTTACATATTTTACCTCTCTGTATGGTGTATTTTTCACGGGAATCAGGTGCGCGAGTTAATTTAAAAAGAAGAAAAGAAAAAAAAAAAATCAAAAACGTGACTTAAAATCAAGCAGATCGTTCATATTTAGAGAACGATGCGATACAAATAATTGGGACGATATCAGCACCGATTAGGTTATAAAAATCTTCTAATTAATCGTTGCCGGGGAATAAATAAAAATAAAAATAATAAAGTGGAAAAGTCGCGGTCCGA
>JAOWBB010006636.1:0-21131 GCA_028565995.1 Ricinus marginatus
CATATATAATTTATAAATTACAATTTTTAATTTATTATTTATAATATTAGAGTTTAATACGTATATATTTATATCGTTCTCATCGTTCTGATGTTTTTCAGATTTACCTGAAAATATCTACAACTCTTCAAATTAAACTAAAATTTTGCATAAAGAAATTTCTGGAAGAAGAATCTCAATTGCATGAGTTGTTAATCAATGTAACATGCATTTTTCCTAAAGAAAATCTTGCTGTTACTCCTAAGAATGAAATTAAATTTGGGAAAATTGCCGAGGAGTGCAACGACGAGAAAATTCTACAGATATCTTATGATGGCATTTGCCATTTGCCAATAAAAATTTTTATAGATAAGGTAGTACTGATAGTATCTATTAATTATTGGATTAATAAAAATTAAAAATGCTAAAATATCAACTCGTTCTACGTGGAATCATTAATATTAGGAAAAATTATGCCCTGCATTAAAAGACGGGGCCTAATCTTTTAAGGTTGAATTTCAAAAAGAAATTTTGTTATTTTTTTTATAACTCAATTGAATAAGTCATAAAATAATTTAAAGAAATTAATGTGTGTTAAAAAATTTGTTGATTTACTAAATGCAAGGAAAAATTTATTAAATACTCAGGCCTTTATAAATTCTATTTATAAATAGAAAAAATATAATTTCAGTCTCAAAATTTTGTGTTGGATTCAGATGTCACATTAAACGGTGAAAGTATAAAAAGTGACGTATGGCTAGGAAATAAATTTCATTACACTTTGTCAAAAGGTCGTATAAATAATTTGCAGTTCAAAATCAAATTTCAGCCTTTTTCGCTATTAAAGTGTTCAAGTAAGTAACATCGAACACGTTGTATATTGCTTATTACATTTTAAAATTTATTTTAATTATATTATATGTGTTTTTAGATAAGTCCGAGGTGAACGTGAAAGAAGTTTTGATAATAGCTTTGGATGGATCAAATGATGAATGCGTATTGCATAGTATCCCCATTTCAGGATGCGTGGGGTACGCGAAATTTCTTTGTAGTCCTTCTTGCTCCCCTCTTATATTTCGTTCAGCGGAAATTAATCAGCCAGTGGAAAGGTAACGTATTGTATTTAATTCTTTTAAGTTACGAATTCATAGATTAATGGAAGTAAAGTTTAAATTTTAATATTTTTATTATTCTGTTTAAACTATTAAAATGTAAAAATTTATTATAATTAAGAAATAAATCCAATATTTCAAATTAATTAATTAATTATTAATAATAATGAATGGAATTTAATATTGAAATTTTTAATTAAAAATCAAATATATTTCTTGCAGGGCATTCCCATTAAAAAATGTAGGTGCTATCGAAATCGAATTTTCAATGTATATTACGTCAGAACATTCCAAACAACAGGAAAATGACGAATTATTTTTAGTACCTAAAACTTTTGTTCTTCCAAAAGCTGAAGAACGTTCTTTTACTATTACGTTTACTGCAAAAACTAGAGAGAGTTACGTCAAGAGGTTAGTGTTGACTTTATTACACAGATTTGAGATCAATTATTTTTGAATAGAATTAAAAAAATGCAATAAATTAAGATAAATGAAAAATTTCTTTTATAGCTGAATAGAATCATCGACTCTTTTGTTATATATTTAGAAAAACTATTTAATTATACTTAAATTTCCAAATATTTGCCATTTTAGTTGTGAAAGTAAGTTATCATGAATAAACTCAGCTCAATATCATACATTTAATTTATAGGTACTTAATCTTACGAATGATACCAAATGGGCAAATATTGTATGATGTAGAACTAATAGGCATCGTAATGCCAATACCAAATACAAAATCACCATCACGGTTGTCGAGTAATAGTGGTAAGTTGTTTTATAAAGTAAGTTTCTACTTAGAGAATAAAATTTTTATCCCTTTTGAAACATTTACTCCCTGTTTTTAAGCTTCATATTAAAATTCATCTATTAAGTAGAATAAGGTATTACAGTTGAATTGCACAGTTTAATATTTTCAGTACTAAAAAGAAAAAGTAGCAAATTAAATTGTTTAATTTTTAATATAAATTTTATAAAATTAAATATCATTTTTAAAAATTTTAAGCTTTGTATTTAAATAATTTAAGCTCGTCATTTGAAATGATTATTAAATATATTAAATTTAACATTTTTAAGTTATTTATTTCTTATTACATTAAAAGTTTAAAAATTATAGGAAGTTGAAATTATATTTCCAGTTATATATGAAACTTCTTAATTGTGTAATTATATTAATTATTATTTTAATTAATACTATGAATAGTTATATTAATTATTACTAATAATTATTATAATAAAATAATAATAATATAACATAATCATATTATTTTAGGGCCAGTAAGTTCTGTTTACAATATGGGAAAAGCACCTTTCAAATTAAAAACCACGGTTCAGTCCATTAGCTGGCCTGCCGTACCTTTAGATACTGAAGTGAAGGAGACTTTTCAAATCATGAATTCTTCCGACTGTAATGCAATGGCTCGATTTTCTTTTAGGAAAGAAACTTCAACTTATAAGGTAAATAATTTTTATAAAAAGGTGTAAAAATTAAAAAAGCAAAAGCAAATTTAGCCATTTCAATTGCTGATTGCAGAACATTTTTGTTGGTTCCTGCGATTTTTGAGCTTACTCACTTTTCAATTTCTTTTTCATAGAATACAATAAATCGAAATATTTATTTATTTTGAAGGACGAAAATTTTATTATTAAAACTGAAATGAATTTAGTCGCTGAAAAATCTCTTTGTAATAAGAAGATTCAGAAGATTGTTCTGAAAAAATTAAAATTTTTTATTTTCTGTGCATGAGAAATAAGACACACACATAATATTCTTATTTTATTGAATTTGTATCGGGGTTTCGGATAATTTTCATATTTTGTGTTTATTTTGTTATTAAATAAAAGTACTTGTTTTCAGTTTATAAATGAAAATGGGGAAGTAATTGAAAAATTAAGAAAAATTTTGAAACCTAATTGCTCAAACGTTATGAATGTAGTTTTCCGCCCACAATCTACTGGACCTCATAAAAACGCAATAATTATTGAAACTAATCATCTTTCGGGGAAAAAAATGGTAAGTTAATTTAATCTTATGAAATTAAAAAACCAAGCGATATTGTGATTCCAAAAATGTTAGGATCCATGTGATATTCCAGTTTAAAATAAATAATAAAATGATTTTAATTCAGTTCTCGGTAAAAAAAATAATTTATTATAAATTAATTTAAAATAATATAAAAAAAGTTTATATAAAAATATAAAAAAATTAAAAATAAATAAAATAATAAAAAAATATAATAAACAAATAAATATAAATATATATATAATGAATAAAATTTTTATAACTCTGTTTGTAAAGGTGGCTCAGATTGCTAAATCTTCCATTAATTTCAGATTTCTTTAAATGGTTTTGGCGGTTCTCCGAAAATATTTATACGAAATTTGAAATCCGATTTGAACGGTTATAAAATGATTCGGTTACTTAATTCGGAACAGGACAATCAAGTCTTTGAAGCTACTATTGAATTTTTAAATAAAGGGAATATTGCAGGGTTTGTTTCCATTTGCACCGTTATGAAAGGTAAAATATTCTAAAATTCAGTATAAAATAATTTTGTCACATTTTCTGTAAATATATTTGATATAAAAGACAAAATTTTTTCTTATAAAGAAGTATAATAGAACTGTAACATCAATTAGCTTAACAATACACCTCAAAAGCAATTATAAATATTATACTTTTTTGTTGGCTCAAATATTTTATCTTCTCTTGGAATGAACTTAGTACAGCCTTTCTGTTAAATAAAGTACCCCAACAACAAAATTTGGAAGAAAATGAGTTAACTGAAACCTGCTTTTTATTTAAATCAAAAGAAGCACAGAATAATTTTTTTCATCAAGAATCTTACTCATAGAGTATTTTTGAATTTTGAAACATTTTCAGATAAAATTCTATTAAAGGAAATTGGTTAACATTATTATTATTGACTTAAATGACATTTAGTGTCTGTTATTGTTAAAATTTTAAATTATTTTTTTAAATATTGCGGATACATTTTGTTTCCCAAAACGTAAATTATAATAAATTATCTAGGGTTCATAATAAAATGATATATTTCCAACATTCAGCATTATGATTTATAATATTTTTATAAAATTTTACACAATATTAAATAAAAAATAATTT
Organism: Ricinus marginatus; assembly: GCA_028565995.1. Lineage (NCBI taxonomy): Eukaryota > Metazoa > Arthropoda > Insecta > Psocodea > Ricinidae > Ricinus > Ricinus marginatus. The sequence goes on from JAOWBB010006636.1 coordinate 4,219, forward strand.
TTCGGAAAAGACTATAAAATATTGCTTTTTTAAAAATTTCCTATTAAAAAAAAATAAGTAATTGGTTTGACAACGTATTTATGTAATAAATGCAAAAAATTAAATTTTTAAAGATTTTTTTATTTATTATTAAGGTTTTAAATTTAAGATTTTATTCACAGTGTTGTCATTGAATAACGGACTTCAAATAGAACCTTCAGAATTTGTTATTGCTCCTAATACCAAAGTGGAAGTTAAAATTAGTCAGAAACTAAAAAATAATGATATCAAACAATTGCTTTCTGGAAAAGACATTGGCAAAGTTGCCACAGTTACAGTGACAACAGGCGATGAACCAAGCAGATTCCGAATGAGAAAGTAAGCTGAGATAATAACAATAATAATAATTATAATAATGTACTTCAATTTTTTTTCGGTTTATCCGCAGATGAACATGTTTTTTTTCTGTTTTAATTCCAGACTTAGTAATGAAAAGAAAAAAAACACTTCAGAATCTATTAATTTGCTGTTACGTACATTTGTGGGTGAAAAACATATCGACGTCGATCAATTCGATGATGAAAAGGTAAAATGATTGTCATGATAGAAAAGTAATATATGTGTACGGAGACAAAATTTTATAATGGTAGATCATTTCATAAATTTTGAAAAAAGAATTCGAATTATTCATAAATTTTCGAATAGTAAATTAATAATATTCACACTTGAAAAGTTGTGAAACAATAATTTCAACATTAAGGTGCTAATTTCTTTAAATTCTTTGTAATCTAATTCATCCTAGTAATTTAAAAATTTATTGGAAGTCTGAATCATAACTTTTTTCTTTAATTTACTTATTACGGAAAGTACAGGAAATTAGATTTTAGCTTAATTCAAAATATAACTAACTTACTAAATAATCTTACTAATTAATATTTATCTTTTCTATGTCAGATGTTTGAAAACGTTTTTATCAAGAATTTGGAAACTATTGAAATCGCAGCAATTATAGAAAGACCAACTGACATTTGTGAACCGACAATTTTAGAAGATCTTGAAGATACTGTTCTTGAATTTGTAACAATTTTGCCTGCAAACGATTTTAGTACCATTTCAGAGAGGTGATAATTTTTAATCCGTGTCTTATATGTATATATATATTATTTTAGCTAATAAATTTATATTGGATTTTGTTATTTAACATATAATCTAGCTGTCTTTATTTTAATATGTTTTAGTGAATGTAAAAAAATTCAGAATCCTGAAGATTCATCTAAAAAAAAGTGTCATTTGGATAAAAGTAATTTGTCAATACTCTCGGGAGTATCTTCAAAATCTCGCGATAAAAAAATCTCTAGATGGCTGGAAACTTTGGATGAACCTTAAGAATGGACAAAGTCAATGCAAAAATTCATTTTAACGAAATGGCATCACAATGATTTCGGGTTTTAATTCTGGATATTTATAATAGCTACTTTTTGTTACTTATTATCTATTTCATTTCAGACTTAATTTTTTCTCTGATATAATTTACTTTTTTTTACAGAATTTTAATGTAAGAAAAATTTTTATAAATTAAAAAAAATGTAAATGCAAGTTATTTAAAAAATTAATTTATAATAAAACTTTATGATGCTCATTTTGGTCAAATTTGTTTTCTTTACTTCATGGTCCAATTTATTTTAATGTGTAAGCTAAATCATAAATTACAGTACTTAATTTAAGGCATTTTTGTAATTTGACGTTTTACATATCACGAAATAATAATTTACTATTAATTTAGTGTATTAAATTGACATGTACAAAAATTGAAGTTACTGTCTTTTGAAATAAAAATTTTACTTATTTACCGTTAAAAAATAAACTTATTAGATTATTTAAACTTAAAAGCTGATTGATTTCACACAATTAAATAAATGGCAAATATAAAAAGAATTTTTGGAAAATTTTTTTTTTAAAGACATTTATTTTTGAAAAATATCTCAAAATCTTCAAAACAAAAGATGGAAGATTTTGAATGTAGGATTTTCAAGTTTAATGCTTTCACAGGGCTAACGAACCCGCTTTTGAGAAAAATATATTCAATTTTTTCAACTGCTAATAAATCCAAAAATTGTTCTTATAAGTTCGTTGAGTTCGTTAAAATTGTGTTAACTTCATTCTTGCCAACCACGGTCCCTTAATCGTTTATTCTTAACTATCTGGTATTTCATCTTTCATTCATTTCTTATTATTTTTTAGCTGCTCATTTTACATTGAAGCTAATTGCTGTCTTGCCAGGTTCATTAATACAGTTCTCTTTTTTCAAATTCCTTTCAAAATCTTTTCAAATCCATGTAAGTGATTACATATGTCTATTTTGTTTAGTCTTTCATGAGTTCCAAACTCCAGAACTCCGAATTCTCTGGGAACAAATAAGATGTTATTTAAAGATTGTGTAAATTAGTTAAGTGATTCAGTGCAAATCTGGAATTATGGCGATTATTAATCGCCATAACAAATATTAAAAAATCATGTTTAATTATATAGAACTAGCAGAATATGATTTTTTATAATATTCTTAACTATCATAAAATAAATCAAGTGTAAAATTTACACTTTTCATTTGTATTAACCAAAACCTTAAACCTTTATAAGATTATAACGCATTCTGATTAAATCCGTATAATGAACTTCCTTTAAGTTAGAATTAATATCTTTACATATCCCTCATAATAGGAAAAATTTCATGAAGATTAAAATCTAGACTTTTCATACTTTAAAGACAAATGAAAAATCAGTCATCATTAACTACGTAATACTTTTAAAAAAAACTAAATTTTGCCTTATTTCAAGTCAAATTTATTAAATTCCGATTTGTCCGTTACTCATGATTAAGATTTACCACTAGAATGCGCAACAATCAGTTTCAGAGTGTCACTTGTTTTTCTAAAGACGCGTATGTTTAGAATAAATGACTGCGTTTGTTAGAAATAAACTGATACCCTGAAATTAGAAAGTTTTCCTGATTTACAGTTTCTGTTATTAACATGTTTTATGTAAATCAGAAGCAAAATTTTATCGGTAAGTGCATATTCCAATGAGATAGATCGATTAATGCAATAAAATTCAGTTTAACCAACCTCTGAATATGATTTACAAATTTAGGTTTATAATTTATCTTTTTTATGTTATTGTTTTTAGTGTAATATTTTAGGTCTTGAAAATGTTTGTAGTGTTATTTCAATTTTTAAAACTTGAAGTATAAATCTAATTCTAAAACATCAGATTTTGCTAAAAAATTATTAGAATAATTTTGATTAATTTTATATAATTTATTATCGTAACAATTAAAAGAGGAATACTTAAGATTTATGATTAATGTAAATTTTTCTTTGTATAATTATTGGTTTTGAAGCTAATTTACTGGAAATTATTTGTTTTGAAAATTAAGATTTTACTTTCTTAACATTTATTCGTAGATAACTATTTATTAAGTATTGAGTTAAAGAAATTTATTTTTTAAATTTATTATGCTACTATTATAATAGCATTATTTATTATGCTATTATGCTATATATGTTAAGAAATATAGGTACTCTAACTTTATTCTTGCATATCTGCAATTTATAACATATTTAGAAGTAAATAGTGACTTAACTTTTTTTCACTGTTATTGATACAGAATTTATATATATCAGTTTATCCAAATTAAATTATTAAGATTATAATTTGAGATTTTAAAAATTTTATATAAAAGTGATTAAATACATAAATGAAAAAGATATATAATGAGCAGAAATTAGAAAAGTTGATTAATAATTGATATAAATATTAAAACATTTACTTTGAAACAATTTTTGACTAAATAAAAGTCAGTATAAAGAAGAAAAATCATGTAAAATGTTAATTTTTATGAAAAATGGAATTCAATAAAAAGAGGATAAATTCAAGGTAATTTTGAAATTAAAAAATGAATTTAGTTATAACATGAATTTATAGCAATTTATAAACAAAAAAATTTAAAAAAGCTTATCTTTAAGTAAAATTTAATTTTTTAAAATTAATTTAAATTAATCAAATGGAGACTGCCATCTGATACATTAGAACTAATTTTGATGCTTGATGTTAATGTAGAATTTTTTATGCTAATTCAATATTAGAAAAACTAAAGCTGTATAATGAATTTTATAAATGTACTAATATGAGTGAAGTAAAATTAAAGTTAATTTGAAGTTTAAAATTAAAGTACATCAAAAATATTTTATCAGATTATTGTTCAGGTAGAAAAATGATAAAATTCATTATGAATTTAAATATAAAAGTTTGACAAAAAATTTAATTTGAACAAGCTTAAAATTATTATGTAAAAATATTCTACAGTAATTTAATTTTTATTAATGTTTTATTTTTCTTCAAAGCTTCTGTTTTATTAATTTCCAATATATTATCCAATATCAGTTTTAATTGTTGGAATTTTAAAAATGCTTGTAGACAACAGTCTCAGATCTTCTAAGGAGAACAACTTTTAATTTTAAAAATGATAAAGTTAATAAAGTTGTAAACAGAAAAGTTAGATATGATAAAATTATTAATGTAAATGATGATCATGGAATTATCTTTAATTTATATTTTGTAGGCAATTCTATGAATTTTGAGAGAAAATTAATATATAATCATGTTAAACTTTTTCTTTATCTCATCATGTTATTTAATGTATTAAAACAAATCTATTTTTATTAAAGGAATATATATATTTCAGTAATTCATTTTAAATTGCTATGGAAAAAATTCACTTTAAAATTATTCTTGAAAAATGTTGATTAGTTTAGTTATGAGATGAATAAATTTAATGTAATGCCAGTCAATAGTGATTGTGGATTAATTTGTATTAACGTTAATCTATTATATAAGGGAATATATAATATTGACAAGCACATTTTTCTGTGTCATTACTTCCTATATAAATAACTTCTTTTTTTTCATTAAACTTTCCGCCAAATTTAGTTCCTTAACTTATCTAACTAGTTTAAAAATTTGCCCCTCTTAAGAGAGCGCCATTATCACATCCATAATCTAAATTTTGATCCGCCATTAGAAATGTATTGTTTGTAAGGGGTGCGTGTCAATATCTTGTGTTAATGATGTAATTTTATAACTTTTAAAAATAAATATACATCGATTCCTGATTTTTTTGTGCACAAGCGGGAGAAAAGAGTTTATTTGGCGAAGTGATGAGAAAATTAGGCCTTGCAACTAAGTTTTTATGCTTAAATTTTTATCAGTTTTTGTTTTAATTTTTTAAAAATTAAAAATAATTTGTTAATCATTTTATTTTTTAATTATATTGTATTATTTCAAAAAATATCGGCAAAAAATATTTATGTGAACCTAAAGATTTTATAAAGTCGAATGATATTTTATCATTCGATGGTTTTATGACGATTTTACTTCATGTCGGGAATTGTTTAAAATTTTGCAAATGCCCTCGACTAGAAAAAAACGAAGAGGGAGGCCTTGTGCAAGGGTGACCTCGAAATCCAGAAGAAGAAAAGAATTGAAGAAATCCGAGACGCCTGAAGAACGAGAAGAAAGGTTGCAAGCCCAGAGGATAAAAGCCAGGAAAAGGCGAGCTAAATGTACACAAGATCAAAGGCAAGTTACTGTGGAGTTATAACGTTAGAAACGAGGAAACGAAAAAAATTCAAAATTCAAAATGAGTCAGAATTCTCATGTAATAAGAAATTGCTACCCTACTATAACTGTCAATAAATGTTAAATTTTCCCATTTTATTAAAAAATTTGTTGTTTCATTGGATTTTTTGATAGCGCAATTAAGTTAATGTTGCAAATAATTTATAGAAAATCATAGTTTTACATTGCTGAAATTGAAAAGTTTATAAACAACAAATAGTCAGTAATATAAAAATAACAAGAATTCAGAAAAAAAGATAAGGAGAATATGAACTAACTTGAAATATATTTAATTTAGATAGGTAACATTCTAAAAATTCAGTAAACAATAAATGAGAATTTGGAAAGTTTTTGTTCAATAAGAAGTTAAGATAAAATAAAATGAAATCTGTATATTTCATGACAAATTAATAAAATCTTTATATTCATTATTTATATTTGGTTGTAGATATTAGAAAAATTGTATTAAGATTAAATGAAATGAGAAATTAATGTAATGACAAATAAAATACCACTATTTTAATTTTTCCCTAACACTGGAAATTGGATCTTTGTATGTAAAAACTAATCTTGTAAATTTTTTTTACAGCAATCCACAAAAATGCAGGGATAGGAAAACCAAAAAAGTATACTTAGAAGCAATCAATAGTAAGTTCTACCTTTCAGAAAAGTCACTTGATATTTTATTTAATGAATAATATTCATATTTCTAAGATAGGATGTGAAATTATGAGAATAAGTTTCATTTCTATATTATTTTACTTTATGTAGCATTTTTAAACAATAAAAGGTTGATGTTATCATTACATGAAAGTATTATATGTATTAAATAAATTATAATGTCCTTAAACCTAATTAGAAACAAAAATGAGAATATTATGAAATTCACTTTTTTTAAAGTGAAATTTTATATTTATTGTTCTCATTAATTAAAAACAAAAAAATTTATAATTTTTTTTTTTTTAGGAATATATGATGAATTCAGAATAACTGATATTGTAGAAATTGTCAGTGATTTTGAAATGGAGGAAAACTTAAATGATTGTGATGGAGAAGTCAGTGAAGCCAAAGATTTTTCAAAGCCAGTTGACTATCGGGTAAAGATTTTTCATTTTTCATAGTAATTATTGGTAATCTTTATATCATTTTAAGTAATTTTGATAATAAAGAATTTTGGACTTCTATTATAGAATATATTAAATAAATCAAATACATTGTTTTCAAAATTAAGAAGCTTCTTTTTCAGGATTTTATATACAGCATCATCTCCTTGAATAAAATTTCCAGTGATGAATTTGATGAGTATACTATTTTATATAATTAATAAAAAAAATCAGTTGAATTCAGAATTAGTTACAAAAGCTGCCAGTAAAAAATGTTTTTTAAAAATTGTTTTACAAATTTAAAAAATTATATTATTTTATTAAAATTAAGAAATCATTTTCAAATTTATAAACAGTGTACTTTTTAAAGAAATAAGAATATTTGGATGTTTTCAGATTCAGTGTGTAAATCTTCATTGTCAATCAGGTTATGGTTTGGCAGATGCTCCAGTATTTGTTTTGACTTATTTTGGAGTGTCACGAAGGAAAGATATTCTTCAGAAGGTGTGTCAGGATTGCTTTCAAATGGCTTACCAACATCAGGAAGAACTGGCATTTCGGTTAAAATATCACTTACCTCTATTGGAAGCTGAGTTTCCTCCTCTAAAAGAAGATGTGGTAGTGATGGATACTATTGATGAAATCCATGAAGAGGAATCTTTACCTGATTATGTAATTGAGGAGGTAAGCTAAAAAATATATAACAGTGAAGATTTGGTGAAAACCAATTAAAAGTGCTAAATATTGTTTGCAATAAAATAATCAGTTGTTCATCTAATTAACTCTTACTATAGTTAATTTAATCAGTGTAATATGCAACGTTATGAATGTTTCTGGTTCAAAAAAAGTAAATTTATGAATGTGATAACTATAAGTCTTGGTACAGATTTTTATACTAAAATATTGACTATTAATCATATGTGATTCATAGTTGAATACCCATATTTTGTATTGACAGGTTTTTATTTACTACTATAAAAGTACAGGAGTAGAATATTCATATTAAATAAGTATGACGAAAGTAATTCCTAATCCTAGAAGTAATAGAATATTTTAATCTTGCCGATTTAGAGAATTTGATAAAGTTACTTTTATTAATAGTGAAAACTGAATTGAAAAATATTGTATAAACTAGAAGAATGCTTTATCATTTTAGTTTTACTGCACTAATTAATATATCAGCTTTCTCGAATAATTTATAATGACCGGTCGTGTTTTATTTAATTTCACAAATATATGCATGTGTACATACGTGATGAACATTTTATTTCAGGTAGAAGAGTGCCTGACGGAAACTATGTTAACTGCAATTAAGGAATATGATCTTAATTTTCAATTGGATCAGGCCGATGAATTTCTTTCGAAGAAATTCAACAAATTAAAATGTAGGTTTCCTCGATTCCCATTACAATTTTGTAATTAATAAAACAGAAAATAATAATTCAGTGCAATCTAAAGCAATTAAGTTTGTTATATTAGTAAAATTAATTGTTTTAGTTATAACATAAAAGTGATTTATTAATATAATGGATATCAATTTTCGTTTTAATTTTAAAATTCATTTACTAAAAGATATTCGTAGATCTGCTAGAACATGTAAAAAAATATATTAAACAATTTTTTTCATTAAAATTATTGGATATCTGCCTTCAGAAATAAATTTTCTTAATTGTAAACTTTGTCTTGAATGATACTTTTTCACTATTATGTAGCAGTGGGAATTTATGCAATGTTTAATTATTAATTTAATTAATTCTATCTTTTGAAAAATGAAAGGATTCGATGCCTAAGTTTGATGCTGTACAACAGTATTAGATGAGCTTTATCCGTTAGTTTTGGGTATAAATTTAATAATTAATTTAGTATATAGTTTTTACACATTTAACAAGTTAAGTTAATCAAATATTTTTTTAGCCAATAACAAAATTTTAAATAATGAACTGAAAACTATAGAGAAAACGATATATGAAACAAGGCAACTAATTTATAAAGAATTTACTCCGAAAATTAAAAATCTTCCTTCAGTGGATATCGTTGAATCGACTGAGATTTTAAATTCCGAGGATAATATATCTGTGATGATACCGAATAATGTAGCCACGAACAAAATAAAAAATGTTATATCACCCTCAATAATTTCAACAAAGGAAACTTCTTCGCATGATATTGTTTCAGTAGAAGAGGTGATTGCAATTATTTTATATAATACTTAATTAAGTTTATTAATTTTCTGCAAAACAATGATTTTTGCAAAATTATTGCGATATTTATTTGTTATTTAAATTTTTATAGGTTGAAATTCCTCAAAACAAATTGCCACCTACAGGTACATTATTTTATCCTCTATTGTCTGTTGGAGATCAAGTATATGTGATGAAAATTAGCTATTTCGGTACATGGGTAAAAGGAAGGATTGTTGAAATCTTGAATCGAAATGCAGAAGTAAGATTCAGTAAGGATAATTTTTTATAGAAAATTACAAATTTATTTTTTGCGTTCTAATTTTTTAAGACTATTGCAAAATTCATTTATTTTTTATAAAATAATTAAACTCTTATTTAGTATAAAATCTAACCTTATATTTATATTAAACACTACTCTTACTTATATAGAATAAATTTTTGTTTTTAAATATAAATTGCATCTTCTTATTTTATTCAAGAAAAACTTTAAAAGTTTGAAAAGCATTATAATTTTTATTTAGAAACTAAATAAAATAAATTAGTTTTCCTCGCAAAACACTTAGTCGGAAACTATTTAGGACCTTAAAATTTATTGATTTTAAAATCAAAAAAATTTTAAAATTTTAATATCTATAAATAATTTTAAAAATGTTGAAACGAATTTAAAAGAAAAATAAGTCTCAAAAAAAATTCATATCCTAATATTGAAAGATGAATTTTTTTCTAAGATTCTAAAATCAAACCGTAGTCGTTTCCAAGTTTTTTCCTAAATTTTAATATACATTTAGCACGAGAATTGATTTTTTCACTTAAATGTTTATTTTAAATGCTTTGGTTTCAGACCTCTCCCAATTATCGCGTTCGCTTTGAATCGTCATATCGTGGGGGAGCTACAAAAATTGTTAGTGGTAAAAATTTGGCCTACAGTAGACCCAGTATTGTTCGTTATCCTGTTGGTACGCGTGTGATAGCAGTTTTTAAAACTACTGATACTCCTTCTAAAGAAGCTTATTACGTAGGATTAATTGCTGAACCTCCAAAGCACATAAATAAATTTCGGTAATTTTTTGCTTTGCTTTTTATATTATTATGAGTTGAGATTTTAAGATTTTTTTTTAAAAACTGATAAAATGTTACAAATTTATAGGTATTTAGTATTTTTTGATGACGGTTATGCGCAATATGTGCCACACGAAAAAATTCTTCTTGTTTGTGACTGCTCCAGATTGGTTCATGAGGATATTCATCCCGATAGTAGAGATTTTATAAAAAATTATTTAGATCAATATCCCGAACGTCCAATGGTTAAGTTACAACAGGGTCAGATTGTAAGAACTGAATGGAATGGTAATAATTGTTTCATAAGATTCATTATTTTAGTTAGCGTTATAGAAAATGAAAAGGATATAATTTTTCTATGAAATACTTTTTTAGGTAAATGGTGGCTTGCGCGGGTAATCGAAATCGATTGTTCCTTGGCAAAAGTACATTTTGATGTTGACGGTCGAATGGAATGGATTTATAGAGGTTCTACACGATTGGGGCCCTTATATTCTGAACTAGTTGCTGCTGCTGCCAGAAAAGAACAGGGTGCACTTTCTAGACATCGAAGTCTTGGCATAGCTTCATTAAAAAAGGTTTGTACTGTACAATTTTAAAAAATAAATTTAAAAATTTTAATGAAACATTCTCAGAAAAGAATAAAATGTAAAATATATATTATTTGTAAGATATTATCACTGAATATTTTGCTTTTTCTGTGGTAGAGAAACATGCCTTATGTTGAATATAGCGTTGATCAAGACGAAGTTAAATTTCTCAGTTCTAATGGAGGAGTTAGTAAAAATGTAGCGAAAAAAAGTACTACCAAAGCAAATACACAAGAAAACTCAACTGAAAAGAATGTAGGACCTCCTAAACCTTTTGATAAAGTAGAGCATGTAACGAAAGGTTATATTCGCTCTATAGATTTATCTTCTCGCATAACTGGACGAATGTTTATGCCTCATCAGTGTGGACCTACTTGCATTGAAGGAATTATGTTTTCCAAATCAAGTTGCAAAGGCATAAATCCTTTAGCCGTTCCTCTTTTCTTTGGCTTTGAGAGGTAAGAACATTATTCTTATTTAGAGATTATATGTGTTATATATGTGTCATATATATAACAAGATTGTATAAGTGATGATTTTCAAACTTGAAAAACATTTTGAATTGTAGGCAAATTGTAAAGGCAAAAGGAAGAGTAGGAATAATGTATCGGGCGCCATGCGGTATAAGATTAAGAAACATTTCTGAAATGCATCAATATTTAAGAATAACTAAGGCAGCAATGGGGATAGATTTATTTAATTTTGACCACTGGGTCCAAGTATTAAATGAATTTTATTTGGAATCCGATATGTACTATACTTACCTCAAGGTAAGAAATAAGATTTAAAAAGTAATTGAAATTCGTTAGCAATGAATTTTATTTCTGCAATAGTAAAGTCACAATTTTATTAATCGCCAAATATTAGTCTTTTAATATGTATAAGTTCATAAAATTTACATCGTGTGAAGCAATTACTAATAAAACTGGCGTTAGTCCACATCTCACGTGTGGCTAAAATTAAGAAAGATCAAAAATTAACCAATTCCTAAATGTAGAGAAAGGTTTTCGTCTCTTGTACTATTTTTCATTTCATTTAATACTGGACGACTTCTAAATGGGCTAAAATAGTTTTATTGGATGGAATATTATACATATGTGTACATATTTGTGTGTGTGTTATATATACAATATATATATATACATGGTATCATGTACCATTGTATATTTGATTTTTTTTTGCTTTTGTATTAAAATACGTATGAAGTATAAATATGAATCTAGTTTTCCGTTTTATAAATTTAATTTATTTTTAAAATGGATATATTTGTTTGAGTTAATAAATAGGAGAAGAAGCAGTATTTTATAGATTTGATTGAATAATTGTAATACAGTTTTTAGAAAATGATATGAAATTATCAAATAAGGTTTTAAAGTTTTTGACATTATAACAGTTTTCTATTATATTTTTCTATTATATTATTTGACCATCAGAATTTTGTACTTTTATTTATGTTTGTCAGTTTGTATATGAACTGTAAATTAAAAATTTAGCATTGAATAATTGCATTCCTCTTAATACTAATAATGGTAAAAATAATTGTTTAGAAAAAAATCTTAAGAATAAAATCATTTTAGGATATATCTTATGGTCGTGAAAATAATCCAGTATCATGTGTTAATGAAATAAATCATTCCTGTCCATTATTCATGGATTATTCGACTCGCAGAATACCTCAATTTGGAGTAAATATATGTTTCGACGAAGATTTCTTAGTTTGTTGCGACTGTACTGATGATTGCCAGGTAGTTATTTAAATCACGAAACATTTTAGAAGTAAAATTTTCTGAATTAATATTATATTTTATAATTTCAGGACAAAGAAAAATGTGAATGCTGGCAGCTTACAATTGAAGGAACGAAACTTGGGCCTGAAGGAATATCTGATCCATCAGTTGGTTACCGATATAAAAGGTTACTAGAACCTGTAACAACTGGAATTTATGAATGCAATCAAAGGTATGTGCTATTGCATCAAAAACTAACCTATTGCATCAAAGTTTACTTTTTAAAGTACCTAATAAAAACATCTTATAATGTTTCATAAACCTGTATTAAATAATATAATTTTATACTTTTTATGAAATTATAAATATTATAAAGTTGGATAAGCTGATTCATCTCTATTTGTATCGGTAAATTATGTCTACATATTTTTTCAGGTGTAAATGTGCATCCACTTGTTTGAATAGGGTTGCACAACATCCTTTACAATTAAATCTTCAGGTTTTTAGAACTCTTAAAAAAGGTTGGGGTTTAAGGGCACTTAATGATATTCCTCAAGGAGGATTTATATGTATTTATGCTGGTCGATTACATACAGAACAAAGTGCCAATGATGTAGGTTTCTTCAAATTATTAAAACTTTTTGAAATTTTATATATATTAAAAAACATTTCAAAAAAATTGTAATTTTTTTTAAAAGTTAATTTATAATATTCTATATTCTCAGTGTGCATACATATTTATATTTCATAAGGATAATGATGATTTTATCATATTTAATGCAAAAAAATACAAATTATATGTAGTAAATATAAATCTTTATTACATATTTTATATCTAACTTTTATTACATATTTTATATCTTGTTATAAATTTAAAATATAAAATTAAATTATTTATCATAGTTTTCAAGTATATTATTCAGTCATTAAATCAGAATCAAACTGAAGTCTTTCGACATTAAGTTAATTGACAAATAGTGTTTCGTATTTATTTGAAGGGCCTCAACGGCCAGTTTTTTTAAAATAAATATTTATATTTGTATCGTAAGCAAATAAAGATAAAAAATCTTGAAACTATCATAAAAGATGTGAATTTTTTAAAGCAGATATAATTATTTTTAAAATTCAAAGAAAATATATATTTATAAAAGTTTTAAAGAATGTCGTAGAAGATCTTATAAAAATTTTATTATTGAATTTTAAGAAAGTAATAAAATAAAATATTGTGAATAAAACATTGTTGATACATAACAGAATAATTTATATTTTAGGATGGTCGTATGTATGGTGATGAGTACTTAGCTGAATTAGATTACATTGAAGTTGTGGAACGGTTCAAAGAAGGATATGAAAGTGAAGTTATTGAGCCCCGTGAAGAAAAAGGAGATGAGGAAGATGAAGATTGTGAACCAGAAGAAAGTGAAGAAAGCTTAGTAAGTATTGTAATAATGAAAGCTAGGATCAACATGAAATTTATAAATCTCTTTAAAAATTTACGTATATTAATATTTACAATAGCATCTGCAAAAAAGTCATTGTCTTAATTTGTTGTTGTAGTAGTAAATAAAAATTTGATTTTCGTTTTTAATTTTTTTCTGTTTTCAAAATTTATATATTCTTAAAGTGAAAGTTATATTATTTTAAATTTTAATTTGTCGTGATGACAATTTATTAGAAATAAATAGTGTAAAAAAGATAAAATGAATTATAAACTCTTCACTTTCACATAAACAATATGAAAAATTATAATTTTTTAATACTAAGAGGAAATTCATGTTTTTATTTTAAAAATTATTGGAAATTTTATAGGTGAAAAATGACGATCAGGATTATATACCAGAAGGTTTAAATAGATTGCCTGAAACTGAAAATATCGTAAATACACGTGCGAGGCGGAAAAAGTTATCTTCTGAAGAAAAATCGGAAAGTGAAGGGGAAAAAGACAAAGAAGATATAGAAAACGAGGAAGATGATGACGATGAGATGAGTAAGTGTCAAAGTTTAAAATATTCTTGCTCGTAAGAATTTGCTTAAATGTTTATTACTTCTTTAAAATATTTATTTTTTTTAAATTGATGCTTAAAATTTTGTTAAATAGAATTTCACAATTTGGTAATTTAAAAGACGACATTTTAAGAATAGTATCGGGAAGAATCAGAAACGTTATGCAATATTTTTATTTTTTCATTTTAAAAACTAATTATAAAATATGATAAAAATTGTAGGGAAAAAACCGTCCAAATTTACCCCTGCAGTTCCGGTTGAGGAAGGAAAACCCAGAGAATATAAATCTGTGAGGGAACTGTTTGGCGATGGAGCAGACGATTGTTACATAATGGACGCAAAGTCAAGTGGGAATATTGGAAGATATTTAAATGTATGAATTAAATTATTAATTTAAGATTATTATTTTGGAATCAATTTAGTAATTATGTTATTTAAAAAGTAACTAAATGCATTCATTGAGATTATTGCCTATCTGTTTATTTTTCCAGCATTCATGCCAGCCAAATGTATTCGTTCAAAATGTGTTCGTGGACACACATGACGTACGTTTTCCATGGGTAGCGTTTTTCGCCTTAACTCACATCAAAGCAGGCACCGAATTGACATGGGATTACAATTATGATATAGGAAGTGTGCCAAACAAAGTTCTATATTGTTATTGCAATAATGCGGAATGTCGGGGAAGATTATTATGAAAATGTTTTGCACGAAGCTTTGAAACGAAAACCTTTATGAAAGTCTAAATGCGTCAGCTTAAAAAATAATTTTAAAAATGTCATGTTTAACGATATATAAAAAAGGTTTTTATAAAATAAAATGTATATATTTTTCGGAAAAACGATTACTTTTAAAGACAAATTGCCTTTCACTAAAAAAAATTGCTTAAAAAAAACCAGTGAAACAATAACGGAGTTATTAAGAATGTAATTCTGTTCCGATCAAGTTGATGCCCTTTCCCGGACGTCAATATTAAGGAAGTCTTTCGCGTTCGCATTTAAGCATGGATTATGCCCGGCTCTGAAGCGAGGAAGTCACTTCGACGTCATCGATATTTAAAGGTTTGCTTTCAAGCTGAAAATAAAGCTTGGCCGTGGACCCGGCACGACGTTCTTGCCTGGTGCTATCAGCAGGATATCATTCGCGAAGTGTTAAATGCAGGTCTGACTCTTACGACATCCCGCCGCGCCACAGAGGCGCTCGCAGTCAAGGCTTGTGTACAATCTCGCGAGCGACATCAGATTCCATCATGTCTTGCCCCTTGGCCATCCTCGCGATCCTCAGGCGTATAAAACCACTTTACTCACGTTCAGAGCTAACCTTCCGATGTCGCTGAACCTGCTCCTTTCTCCGAAAGATCGCAGTTCTCGCCACCGGAAACGGTCCTCTGCATCCGGGGTTGATATTCGGTAAAAACTGAAAATTGCACGGTAGTTCAAAATAGACGCACGATGAACGATTGCTTTCGAGGCTCATCCGCATCGCCGGAACTTCCGCCACTGGATGCTCAAATGGGAAGGGGGGAGGGGGTAGGGAGCTCAACGCGCCCCCCGCATACCGATGATCCTTTTCCTCGGGAACGTCGACGGGACGAAACGGATGCTTTCCTCGATGCCCGCCGCAAATATCTGAAAGTCAACGACAGGAACCGCGAATCCCGCCAGCAAGAAAAAGGAGCCAAAAGACGAAAATTTCGAGGTTTCAGTTTCTTCCCGCAAATTCTTCGCTTAATTCACAACCGAAGGTCCGGACGACAGTTTCGGACCTTCGGGTTCGAGGGTAAATTAATTACATCAAACTCGAGGGGTGCTTAATTCCTTCATCGCAATCCACTTTCGCATCGTTTCAAGATGCTTCATTCGCACCGGAACGGTCGGCCAACAGTTTTCTTCCGATAAGCGAAAAAAGAGGAATTTTCACACTCGTCGCTTTTATTAACGGCCATGACGGTGACATTTTAATAGTTGACAAACATAATTCGCGATACTAAGGGACTAATCTCCTTTGTTTCCTGAGCAAACAGTCGGAAGATGCAAAATTTCCACGCAACTCGCATTTTCAATGCTTCGTCATTCAGCAATTTCGCCTCGGCATCGAAATTGCGGTGTCCGCTTATTTATTTCTTCGGGCCAACTTAAACAGGAGGGAAGGTTTAACTAACCTATTGATCCTCGGTGAGTTACTGAATAATAAATAAACTTGTTTTTCGCCACGGTTACGCCTTTCCCGAAAATTCCATTAATGCCCAGTTTAAAATGGGCCAATGAAAGAGATATTCCAAAATCGATGCGTCCGGATAACCGCACTTCGCCCTTAAAACGAGTTCCGGCACATGTAAAAGTAAATTTGCCGCCGGTCCGAATGGAACTTTGCAGGGATTCGCACAGTTTTGCGCCGAAACAGCGGGTAAAACTCGGAGCGAGATTAAATTCGAAAGCCGTCGGCGCGGGGTGCGGCTGTCGGAGAATTTCCGAAAAGTTTGAAACTGCTGCGAGAGGGTTGCTTCGGTGTAAAAAATTAAAGCGCCGGGGCACGGTGCCGCCGTTTGAGCGTCCGCAATAATGAAACCTTCCCCCCCCCCCCCCCCCGAGTCCC
>JAOWBB010006637.1:0-21129 GCA_028565995.1 Ricinus marginatus
CGTTTTTATAAAATAATTATTAATCAATTTTTTATAATAATAATAATTAATAATATTAATAATAATAATAATAATTAAAAATTTGTAAATAAAATATTTTAAATAAGTTTTACACAATTTTAATTATAATTGTAAGACTAATAGTTTTCCAAAGCTAATTTAATTTTACTAACGCCAGAGTTATAAGTTTCTAAAGCTTTGTCTATAAATCCTTGTTGTTCCTCTATTTGTCCCTTCATTAACCACAATTTGGCATAATCAGGAAATACTTTGATGGCATCGTCCAACAGCTTATGCGCTCTATCTAAATCGTTCAAAGCCCATTCGAGCTTTGCTGATTTCATTAACACCCTAGGACTCGGAGCTGATGCTCTAGCCTTAGCAAGAAGCCTTCTTGCTCTTTCATACTCCGAATTTTCCGATTCCAATTTCACGGCTGCCAACCAAATTTCCTCCGAATTTGGATTTGCTTGAAAAGCCAATGCAAGAATTCCTCTAGCAGCTGCAACGTCGCCCTAATATGATAACATGAATTAAATAGCATGTGTAATTTTATATAATATAAAGTCTTATTTTTATTGTTAAAAATATTTTATCATAAAATTTAAGGTAAAAACTGTCAAAAAAAAGATAAAAAACTTATATAATATAATACTCCATGAGTTACTAATAACTGATAAAATTTCTTAAGAAAAATTGGTTTTGAAATGAAAATTTCAATCGTATATTAATTTCTTTATGTAGGCGGAAAGTAGATAAAGAAAGTAACTGACTTATGATAATATTCATTTATATAGTACGCTTATGATTACTAACCGCTAACCATTTTGATTTTGCGCCCATCAGCCATAATACTTCCGATTTTGGACAATGTGCAACTGCTCGCTGCAAAAGACTCTCTAAAGATTCTCTAGAGCCGTGAGTTTTTTCAAAATATGCTGCTCTTAACCAGATAGATTTTTCACTTGGAAATGTTGAAAGAGCATGAGCATAAATTGCACGAGCGCATTCGAAAGCACCTTGGCTTGCGCACTGAAACATTAAAGATCATTTAGTCATTATTTCTTTAAATTATAGGTTAAGCCTTATTCCAAAATTAAGTAATTTTTCAATGTTAATCTGAAACTTTTTATAGTATCTATTATAATACAGTAACATTTTTCTGTAGATCACTGAAGGTATCCCGATACCTATTTAGAAAAATAAAAATTTCATAGTTTAATAGTTTAAAATTTAAAATTTTATATTAGTAATCAACAATATAGAAAAAATTCAAACGATGTTCAAGAATAATCTCCTCATGGGGTCAGATTAAATTTATTTAATGCAGTTTCAAGTTCATTTTTTCATTTCATTTTTTCATCGCATTATATTTTCATTTCCTTTTTATAATAAACAAATCTACTGTTAAGTTTTCAAAGAAAAATAGACTAAATTAAAAATTCTATAATTTTCATTATTCTAAATAACATTAATTAGAAAAAGTAATCCATTAATAAAAAATTACGAAATGTTTGAAGAAGAAGAGTGAATGATAAGAATGAACAGGGAACACTTTCACAAATAGTTGATTTAACTATATATTTTTAGAAGGCCAGAAATGTATGATTATGATGCTAAAAACAATAAAAAAAGTTACTACTATTTATTAGAGTCTCGCAACAAACGGATTTTCAACTAGTTCTGCATTTTTATTATCCTTTTCTCTATATACACACAATATGAAGTATATTTATATTTTGAAATATTTGTGTTGATCTAAGCATAGACATTTAATAACAATTTTGTTAATAAGTTTCCTTGTTTTAAACTATTGTTAATAAGCTTTTGGTGCTAAAAAATCTATTCTCTTGAGAATCCATATTATTATTATTCTTTTAAGAGTAACCTTTAAAATTTAGTGTTCAAGAATTTCATTATTTCTACGAAATTAAATAATCAGGAGATATTAAAAAAATGCATGATTTGAAAATGCTTAAAAATTAACAATCAATATAATTGTTTAATGTTTCTAAAAAAAGAATACAAAAAACCTTTTAACTTACAGTCTCTGCATCTTCTAACCATGTATGTTTGCGATCTTCTTCTTCTACACCCTGTCCTATAATTGCCCTAATAACAACTTGGCAAGTATGCACAGAGCCTGATTTTTCTGCTTCCATTGCCTCTTTGAACCAATGTTCCCTGTTTATTTCAACTCCATTAGCACTTAAAGATGATAGTGCTAAATCAAAATATATATAACTTAATAATTATAATAAATTCATTTTGAGAATGTAAATTAATTTCATAGCTAATAATATATAATACTTTACTATTTTACATACTTATAAATAGATAATGAAAAATTAAAAATTTCATTCCTACCCCTATCTATAATTTTTTCAACCATATGTTTATTTCCATTTGCTTCCTCTAATTTTGCAGCTGTTGTCCAAATCTGTCGATCTGTAGGAATATTTTCACGAGCCTTATTTAAAACTTTTCTTGCATTTTCATATGTTTCAAGTCGTGCAAGTGCTAGCCACAAATCAACATTAGTAGGACAGCACTCCACAGCTCGACTAAGTAAAATCCTTGCATCTTCTGGATCTTCCAATTCAACAGCTGCTTTCCAAAGTCTGACTGAATTTGGTATATGCTCCAGAGCCTAGAATAACATTTATCACAGTTACATACATAATGTTTTGTTTATCTTAACCTCTATAGAAAAATATATTTACTTTTCTATATACTCTTCTTTTAGCTTTCACTTCTACTTCTAGGTCAGCAGCTTTTATCCAGATTCGAACAGAAGTGGGAATATGACGCACAGCTTGAGCTATAACAGCTCTAGCTGTGTCAGGAGGTTGCAAACGAGCAGCTTCTAACCAAAGATCTTCAGACTTTGGATTCACCTCACAACCTTTCATAATTAAGTTTCTTGCAGCTTGAACTTTTCCAGTAACCTCTTCTAACCGAGCTGATGCTATCCATGCTGGTGGATGATTTGGATTGGTTTCACGCACTGATTTTAAAAGTAATCTAGCTTTTTTAATATCACTAAAAGTATAAAATAATTCAACAAATAAGTCACTAATTTACAAAATTTTAATTATGCTCATAATATAACAATAAAAAAACATATATTCTATATGTACTTTATATCACCTCCATAAGTTGGAATCATGCTTTGAAGATCAGTCAAATAACCTTTAGGGTCAACAACAGTTTGCCCTTCCACAGAATCAGAAACCTGACTAAGTTTTACATTCATTAATGTATTCCTTGCTTGTCCAATTTTCCTTAAATCTAAATCACCTGTAGGGGTCAACATTCCAGGAGTAGAATATCCTGGTGTTGTTCCTTTAGGGAAGGCACTAGCCAAGCCACTGGCAGGGTCAATTGAAGTTATTGATTCACCACCCATATTACGAGATAACACTGAATCAGGCAAAGGAGTAAACCTAGGAAAAAAATATTGTTTTGAAAGCTATCCCACTTTAAAAAATAAGTTAAAATATAATGAAAACATACTTTTCAGCTCTAGGATTTCTTATTTTTCTATTTCTTGCATCACCTACTTCAGGTACATTTCTCCATTCTTCTTCAGTAACAGTAATTAATCCTCTTTTTAAGTCACTGAATTGTTGCTGTATTTTTGGTCTTTCTTGTCTATATCTCTCCAATTCGTCTGTAAAAAAATTTATTAGGGTAAAAAAGAAGTCAAGATATAAAAATTATAAAATAAGGTGAGTTCAATTTATTATAAGCTAAAAAAAAACTTATTTTTTCAATATAATCTATTACTTATACCTTTGAGTCTTTTTTCTCTATATTCCTTTCTTTTCTCATCCATTCTTTTATCAATTGCTTCATAAATTTGATCGGCTTCTTCATCATCTTTATCATAGGGATCTTTGCTAAATAATGATCCACCATAGCCTGAAAATTCATCATAATTGGAATCGTTAAGATCTTCTTCTTCCTCTTCTTCTTCATCTTTTTTCTTCCTTTTACTGGGCGGTGCATGACGATCATCTGAAACATCGTTTGCATCCCTCGCCGGACCAATATCAGATCGTGTTGTGAAACCAGTAGCTCTAAAAAGCGAAAATACAACCTTTGAAATCAATAAAAATGTGAAAGCAAACAGAGGAAATATTATTCGAAACCAACCCTCTACCAACTCCAGCCACATATCCTAATGGAGCTGGCACTCCAAGGAAATGTTTTTTATTTCTATTTACAAGGGTAGCAGTAGGAACAGCCATTTTTCATAAAATTTTGCATTGTTGTACTTTTTATATATTATACAAAATTTATTCTTGTTCTTATGACACGATAGTCATTTTGGCGCTGTTTTTAAATACATTCAACTTATTAAAAACTTTAGTCATCTACTTATAATGCTATCGGCTGGACAGTTTGGCATACACTTAAACATCATCACAGTTTTATATATACAATTGTTAAAAACTAAAAATTATGAAAGACACTTACATTTAGCGGTAGCGAAAGCTTGCATTCCAGAATTATCTAGTTCCAATTTATCATGTAGGTCAGGTTTCCTTAGTAAAGTTTAATTTTAAGCATGGATATTACTATTTTCTTAAAAAAATAAGAATAAATTGAAATTCTAAATTATTTAGATCTTAATTTTTATTTTTCAAAAATCTAAGCTTTGACAGTATATGATTTAATTTCATTTTAATATTAACTATGAAGGTTAATAAAATTAACATAATTTTATCTAAGAGAAACTTATTGCAATTATTTTAATGGAAAATATTTATATATTAAATTTTTTAATAAATCTGTAAATATAGTATAACAATTCAGGCACATTTAAGCAATATTTAAAATTTAAATTATTTGGTGGAAAAGACTCAAGTTTAATAATGCAACTTAGTACCATTATATTAAAAATCACTTTTGTACAATAATGTAAAGTATATTTATTATTTATTATTGACGGTTTTAAATGCTAACTATTCTTATTGTTTAACACATGAAAAAATTGAAAGTACAAATTAAAAGATGAAATACTAATTGGGTAATTTTTAAATTAATAGTTAAGTTAATTAAATGAATGTTTTAAAAATTTTTCAAATAAATTCACTTATTGTAAATGAAAATTATAAATTATTTATAAAAAGAATTTTATTATAATTTTAATTGTAAATTAAAATAAATCTTTTAATTATATCAATTTTTCAAGCATTTCATTTTTAAAATTATTAAAAACATTTCATGATTATTAATATCCTTTCTTTTGCAAATCTGTTATCACATCTAGTATAATGCCTCTTTTTTGCAATACAAATTGTTCATTTATTTTTCCACAACCTACAATTTTCCCTCTTTTGAGAGATAAATCTGCTAGAAAATCTACATGACATAATACAAATATTCCACAATCATAGCTGTTTTGCTGTTGAAGTGATTCATATTCTATGAAATCTCCAGTACCACTTGGTGAAAGATAACACAATAATTTTCCAGCCAATTTCCCAGCCTGGTTGTAATTTGTTCCTTGAAGAGAATCGAAATGAAAAAATGTTTCTTCAGGTCTACTGTAGACCAGTAAACTCCAATGGGATCCTCCTGCTCGATCCATTATTTCACAATTGTTCAATGCTAAAAATATAAATTTCCGTTGCTTTGCTAGTAAAGGATCGAGGAAAATATCCAATTCGTTTTTCTTTGCCGCCTTTAAACATTGCACTACTTCTGGACTAATGAATAACAAATCTTTTTCGCCTTCATATGCGGCTTTTTCCAGATATTCAAAATAAAAGGTTATAATATTGTCATTTAACCAATAAGGTCCACTCAATAAATCTAAGTCAGACTGATGTAAAAGAGTATCTTTGAAATTTAGTATGATTGGATTTTTGCTCATTTTTTTCTCTTTGAAAGTATTAGTTTCTAGATTTATTACATCAAATAGTAACCAAAGTAATTGTTATTTCAGAAATTTACATGCTGATACGAAAATATTTACCATATTGACAATTTCAGAAACCAACGAGCTTGCAAAAACCGGAATTCCTTAAAAACTTCCAAGTTGAACTTAGCCATAAAATTATCTGATACTATGTAAGCTTGAGGCTTTTAAATTCTGCAACTGTTAAAATAAGATAAGATAAATTGAAGTACTTTTAATGAGATTCGTTAAAAATAAAACATATTACTGTTAATTTACTACTGTTAGAAATTACAGTTTCTACATAAATATCTTAACAAGTGCAATACTAAAAATTGTGTAGAATATTGAAATGTATTGATAATAAAAGCCTGCAATCAAGATTAATAAATTACTTCAAGCATGTATATTAATTTAAAAAATTATAAAATGCAATTCTAAAAATATTGCTATCTGAAAACTTGTATTTGTTTTGAAACATACATTAAACAAGTAATTTGATAGAACAATTTCAAAATCTTATTTTCAAACACTAGCATCTCACGAAATAAAGTGTTGACACTTCTAAATACATATCCATTTTCTAAAGTAAACTCCTTCCGGAGCGGTCACCAGCTATAATCATTTTCTAATATTTTAAAATAGAGCGATATTTAGGTAGAATGAAGTTTGCACTCTTATTATATATCACTCTGTGTTTATGACACTGCACGGAGTAAGATATAGTGGCCCGGTTTGGAATAAATATTGCTATTATTTTACGATCCAATTTAAGTAGTCATGAAAAATGCGAACACTGTTTATAATATATGGATTAATGCTAAGTACATATTCAAATAATGCTACATTATCACAAAGCGATAAGCAGAAGCCGAAAATTATTAAATATCGTTATAAGGTCAGTGGTGGATTTAAAGTGTTTTAAGTTTATGAAGAAATCAAAATTTTTTTCATCGGCATTACTTATTTTCTATACAGCTCGGGCCGCAGTCATCAAATGTTCAGTCTCGAAAGTTAATATCATCAGAACCTCTAGCAAAGGATATCTTAATCGAACATGGGACATTTTACGAAAAAACAAATGAGAAAGTGTTTCAAGGGAAGGTCCTTGGTTATGTTACCCCTTGGAACAGTCACGGATATGACATTGCGAAGAATTTCGCTTCAAAATTCACCAATATTTCACCAGTATGGTTGCAGATCAGAAAAAAAGGAAGCCTAAAGTACGAGATCACTGGAAAACATGATATTGATCGTAAATGGATGAAAGATGTTTATAAGGGTAATCCAAATATTAAGATAGATGTTCGAGTTTTATTTGATGGTTGGAAAATTCAGGATTTTACAGACTTATTTTTGTTTAATTCCGAACAAATAAAGTTAATAGAGACTTTAGTGGATTTTTGCAGAAAGGAAACATTTGATGGAGTAGTTTTGGAAGTCTGGTCCCAAATTGCTGGAAATGTGAGAAGTGATGTGTTACTGGAGTTTGTACAGTTAATAGGAAAAAGTTTGAAAGAACACAATTTAGAATTTATACTAGTTGTACCTCCTAATCATAATGGAAGACAGAAGTTTACTTCTGAAGATTTTAAAAAATTATCAGATGTTGTAAATGCTTTTTCATTAATGACTTATGATTATAGTAATCCACAAAGACCTGGACCAAACAGCCCTATAAATTGGATCAAATCATCAGTGGAAGATTTAGTACCAAATTCAAATGATACAAATAGATCAAAAATATTACTAGGTTTAAATTTTTATGGAAATGATTATACAATATCAGGGGGTGGGCCAATTGTTGGTCATGAATTTATAAATTTATTAAAAGCTTATAAAGGAAGATTAAAATTAGATGAAAATTCTGTGGAAAATTTTTTTCAAGTAAGGTATGATAAAATGTTTTATAAAATCATATGATTCATTTCACTGTAAATGTATGTAGTATGCATGAGGAGATAAAACATTAAAAAAGTCTTTTGTTTATAATTTTCACAAGTGATATTCAGAGTTCAAACATTATGTTATATTATTTATTTTTTTTTATGTACATTTAAATATATTATTGTACATAATATCAAGTTTCAAGTCTAAGCATGAAGCTAATAAAAATATTATTGGTATATGATATTTTCAAATATTTTTCATATTTATTATTTTAATAATTTTTTATGGATATGAGTCTAGGGAAAAAGATATTTTTACTTATGAATTTTTTGTTTTATGTTTAGGACAGAGTCAGGCAAACATTTAGTTTTTTATCCAACACTATATTCCATATCTGAAAGAATCAAATTAGCAGAAGAGCTTGGTACTGGTATTTCAATATGGGAACTTGGCCAAGGATTGGATTACTTTTATGATTTGTTTTAATTTTTGGGATGTGAGTTAAAAAATTGATTATTTTAGTTATTTATAATATTAATAGAGCATATTTTGCACGACATTTAAAATACTGCATTAAATTAGCTTACTACTTAGTTAAGTATTTATTTTAAAACATACTTATTTATGTAGAGTTAATTCATATTTTGCATGGCATTTGAAATTAAAATGTTAAAAAAGGTTTTTAAATGCAGCTTTTTTATTTTTATATTAGGTTTTAGTTTTAAGAAATCTTTATATAAGAAATAATAATTTCTTTAAAAATTGCCTATGTTCTTATGTGAAATAATCAAATTTTTGTAATTATAATTTGTATATTTTCTTGCTACATTTGATGGAGCTACTGCTAAAAAAAAGGAAAATTGAAAAGAATTATGCTTGTCACAAAACATGAATGTAATCTTGTTAGATATATTTTCAAAAACAGTTTTTTACAAGTATATTCTGGCCATTAAAGGAAGAACTGTAGTTGCTTTAAGAATACACTGAATATTATTCAAATTGAAATAAATTGATTGCATTAATGAAATATAATATGTATGTAACTTATATGATCCGAACTTCACAGGATTAGATAACACATTCTGAAGAGAGTACTTGCTAGAGCATCAGTGTTCTGCTGATAATTATGAAAATTTGCTAAATCCTTATTTCATGACCAGTTGATTAAATTATTTCTTTGGTGTAAAAAAAATTGAAAAACCACGACTAAAGTTAATATATTTCAGTTGCAAAGAATGCTTTTCGATATCAAAAAATATGATTAATAGAGTAGTTGCTAATTTAGAAATCCTTAATATCGGTTGATAAAGTCAGTTAATATTTAAATAGAAATGTGAAAAGTGGTAAAAATAAAAAGCAAATTTGTATGTAAAACAAAAAAAAATTTATATGTAATAAGGTGTTTATTAATACAAAGTAAAATTTAATATAACATAAAGTCTAATTTGAATTGTTCATGATCAGCATTTATAAATAAAATTAATTGAAGTTTCACTTATGATAAAATTTTATTTGTAGACGTTTAGAAAACAAGTTTGCGTTACAATTTTTAATATTAAAAGGTATTTTCAGTGAAATCTCAATAAATCTACTGCTTTAAAATTTTGTTCATGCTAAAATTTTTATTCATAACCTTTCCATCGAAAAAAAGTATTGTTATATATAGGTCTGTATTTAACCACATATTTTTCAATTCGTTTCTTTGCTCTGTTACGTAACGCATCGATTCATGCTATTTTAAAGCTGAACTAAAATACTTCTTTCAAATAATCAGATCCTTAGCGTTGTAAGCGAAAAATATTCTCTCACCATAAATTGTAATTACTCTTACCCTTCTACCATAATGCAGTTTCATCTACATTATAATCAAAGTTATGAAAAAGCTTGTATCTGGTTTTACCACAGTTTTGACAAGTTTTTCTTTGCAATTCATTTATGATTTACAATCATTTTTATCATGTCCTTTAAACGACATCATTGACTGGGGTCCTTGCATTACGTGGTACATAAGTGCCCAACATAGTTTGTCTGGTAAGAAACTAAAACGAATATTTTTAATGAGTAGTAAAGATTAATTTTTTTGTGAAGAATATTTATTGAAAATCTTGTTGCTCATTTTAACCATTTTAACTACTTTACCATTTTAATGGAAGAAAATAACGAACACATGTAGGTAAAGTTACATTGATCTCGTTTGCCAATATTGCAGCTACTGATTCTTCGGCTACTTCTTCCGGTTCAAGCATTGCCATTAATCTAAAATGAACAATCAGTTTCATAATTGAGTAAGGTAGAATGTTTTATGTAGTAGCTTCACATTTTCTTTGATTTTTTTCATCTAGTTTAATTTAGGTATGACGAAAATCTAAAAATGCATATGTAAATATACAATATTACAAGAAATAGAATTTGACAAAAATGGTTGATTTAGTATTTTAATTTCATAAAAACAGAAAAATATGAGTAAATGATTGTCGTAAGTAAACGTAAAAAACAAATTCTTTTAAAAAAATTTTTGTAAAAAACTGAATAAAACGGAAAAATTCAAGACATTTAAATTAGATAAATGTAAAATTATTTCCAATTGTTTGTATGAATCATAACTTGTTATTTACAATATTTTAAATTTTATATATATTGTTTAAATGCCATTTACATTTACGGGAATATACGGGAATAATGCTTTGATTTTTAGCTAAAAAAAGCATTTAACTACAAACAGCATTTAACAACAAACTAAACATTATTTAAAATAAATGGATATTTTCTCTTGGAGCATGAATCTTGTCAATTTTCAGATTAGCCTGAATTGAATTTTTCGTATTCAAGAATTTGGAATTCTGCTTTATTAACGTTTGGTCATTTCATTGTTTCATCCTGTCGATGAGATGCATAAGAAGAGCTAAAATTAAAGCTACAAAGAGACATTTTATTGTTAAATTAAAACTGAATTATAGACGAATTCTCAATAAATTCTGATTAGAAAATATAAACATGACTAATTTAAGAAAACTACTTCTCTAAGAACAAAAAACTAAATATCTGATGGATATATTAATGACTGAAGTCTTGAAAAATTCAGAGAATAAAACTTAATGATGCAAAATGTATTATATATCTGTTTAATATAAATTTGAATTAATAATATTATTTAAAAATAAATTAAGAGTATTTTAATAATACTCTAAAGAAAATTTTTATTCGAAAATGAGTAGAAATCATAAATATAAAAATATAACACAATGAATATTAAAACATGGGAAAACTTCTTTAAATTATCGCAAATAATATTCTTCTTTGTCATGTATATTAAATTATTACCTTTAATCATCCATTGATGATTTATACTCAAAATATTTTGAAAAATATATTACATATAAATTATTTTTTACTAATGCCTCCTTTGTTGGATAACTTAGTAAATGCATTATTAAAATGTCAGATTTAAAAAATATCTTACATATATGTATATATTAGTTGTATGGTTTATGTTGTTAAATTTCTTAACGTTCTAAAACTTTTTTGATAAAATTTTTTGAAGTTTTATTCGGGATATTTCTTTAATTCATTAATTTTACTTTTAATAGTTACAGTTTACCATTTATACAATCACTAAAAGATTATTTATAATTACAATTTTAATATTTCATTGCTGAAATGCTTAAAAGCAATATTATTTTAGGTAACCCGTTAACCATTTTATAAATCTTTAATAACTTTATTTTATCCAAAAATACATTTAGAAAAATTTCATTAACAAATTTTTATTCAATAGGCTTTACAAATTAAATCGAAATTTTACAAATGCTAAATTTTATAATTTCTGTTATAATAATAATAATAATTAGTGAATTATAAACTGTACCTCGGTTTTACTCCATGAAACATTCCGGTGTTTATGTAGTAAGGGCAAATTAGCGTTAAATGTATACCATCGTAACCATTTGTCTGCAAAAAACAGAAAATTTGACGTTTTTCTTAGTTTTTTAGTGTTGATTTTCTGAAACATTTAAGCGACTTTTAATACAAAATTGTGTTTATTTGAATTCGCTTTTTAAACTCAATCAAAATTTGTAAAATGAAATATAAATTTTGGGTTAAATATTTACTTTAAATATTTTAAATTAAATACGGGTTATGAAATTAGTGAAATTATCAACTGTATAATATCGAAAAAGAGAGTGAACAATTTAATTGATTTTATATTTTATTTTTTTATTACTAAAACTTAATTTGAAAATAAAATAAACCAAAAATGAACTCATTTCTTATATTCCCGGGTCACATCTTGCTTCGTCCCCCTTAGCGGCAGAACCAAAAAGTCACTATACCTTCGTTGGCTAATTCGGTAATAGATAGGTTTCGCCTGTGCTCGTAGAATTATTTAGAGCACCGTTTTCATGCTGTTGGCATCATTTGCCTAGCAATTGTTTTACAATAATGTCCATCGGGTAAACTTCTTTTTTACTCTAAGCCGTGCTGGTTGTATGCTGAAGTCATTTTGCCACAGGAACTTGATCGTTTGCTTTTCGTGGTTTTTAATTTTCATTCTTACCATTCCTTGAAAAGATGATCCTCCTTTTCCCGTTTTAATGCATATGCCATCTATTTCCTCGCCTTGTGTTACATTTAACTTTTGTTTATTTATCTTGCCTGTTTGCCATTTTCGGGTTCTTCCTTCATGTTCTATGTTCGCAAGGGGGTTTTAGGGAGTGCGACATCCATATTTGTCGAATGAATGAGTAACATTTCGGGAGTGTACAAGACATATCTTCGAATTTGAATAAAAAAAACCTTTATACATTGAAACAAATGGCATTATTAATATATGATAAAATTTACTAGTTATGTATCCTAAGATTCCCAGACCTTCTTATATTTGGAAAGTACTTGCCTTGAGTTCTGTAAAAAGGCTTTCATGGAATCCAACTGCAGCAAATTTCGTGGCGCTATAATCAGTACATCTGTAAGTTCCCAAAAGTCCGGCTACGCTTGCGACAGTTACTATTTGACCATGATTCTTCTTCATCATTTCTTGTAAAAATGCCTTTGTAGTCTGCAAATAAACTTTTGATTATGATCCGTTATGTCTCCTGTGATGATATTCTTTAAGTTAACCGATTGTACCCAATAGTGCGCCAGAATATTAACTTGAAAGGTGGTGTCGATTTCATTGTCTGGAAGATTCAGGAGGGTTTTTCCGAATACTATGCCAGCATTATTAATGAGTATATCAACATTTCCAATTGTCTTTTTAACTATTTCAGCTGTGCTGTAAATTTCTTGGCGCTTTGTTAAATCACATGTGAATCCATAAGCTTTTCCTCCATATTGATGTATGAGTTCAGTTGTTTCTTTTACACCTTAAAATTAAATTAAAGACGTAGTTTAGGTTGCGTTACACTAAATTTATAAGTATAAATTTGTATTTAAGTCTAAACAAAATATTAATATTTGCATAACGCCAAACATCATACCAATAATACTTTCGGTTCTGTAAATAAATTTATGATTTATTTTAACTTAACAACTTAATTTTTAAAATTTGTATTAAATGAAATTAAACGATGTTAATTTCTCTAAATCGTGTCATTACCATCATCGTAAACGTTCCGCACTACTTTGAACCGCGCAAAATTTATGCACTAATTATTTGCCAAATAGTTCTTAAATCCGCTCTGAAGCGAGACATTGAATTACAGATAGTATATGCAATGTGTTAGTATCATATTGATATTGCATTACATTTTGGTATAAAATAATTATTACAGTTGTCGAAAATATTTTTACCTATATAAAATATATTTTTTACGGGATATGAATCAAACCTATTATTTGTCAAAAATAACAAAAGTACATCAATTTTAATTCACATTAATACAGTACCAAACAATCCATTCCGGCACCATATTATATAAAAATAAAATTATTATTTTTCTTCCCGTTCACTTGATTTGAATATTGGATAACAGTTTCACTTAATATCACTTAATGACTGTCCTTTATTACAGTTAAATTTGCGACTCCTATCTTATATGAAATATTGATATAGATATATGTCATTTCTTTAGTCGATTAATTTAAAGTAATTTATGTGTATAAGATAATTCTGAAAAGTTTTTAATTAATCACGAATAAAAAGAATAAATCTTTAACAAAGGTCTTATAAGGTTTTTTAACTACGAATATTTGATTCTTTCCATTTCCTTCTCAATTAATATGAATGAGTTTTCTTTATGTATTGAAAGTTTTTACATTCAATCTTTTCTTAGTCAATTTATAAAACTTTCTCCTTCTTTCTTTTGGTATCCCGAAAATTATTTTTATCAAAACGTTCCTTTAATAATAGGCTTAAGTTTTTTTTAATGAAAAAAATCAAAAAGAATTTTTTGTGAAACATCAAAATGTGTAATTACAAATTAGTGTGTTTATATCTTTGGTTCTTGATTAGGTTTTATGTGCCGAAATAAATTAGGCTTAATGAGGCAGTTTAGGAATAACCTAAATAAATTTTACCAATATTCTTATATAAAATCATGAGGAAAAATACCCTTTGAAACCGTAAAAGATAATTCAACATGCAAACATAATAAGTTAATCCTGTTAACTGGTTTCATTAAAGTTCAGACTGGAAAATTTTCACACTGCTTCAAGTTTTTTAATGGCACACAGGAGATGAAAATTTTTTTCTGTTCATCAATTTATATCACACATTATATTGTGCAAATATATCTCCCGTTTTTTTTCTCAAATTTAAATCAATAACTAATCATTTTTGTAGATATTGTAATTAAAAAAGAGTTACTGCTGTAACGATGGTCTCGAAGTTTGACAGTGTTTGAATGCAAACTACATTTTTTAAGAATTTATTGCTAAATGTAAACTTACCATCTTTTTTAATGTCCCAAACCACAACGGTAGCACCCAGCCTGGCGAATTTCAAAGCTATTAGTCTGCCGATTCCTCCCCCAGCTCCTGTTACCAATACGATTTCCCCTTTGACACTTTTCGCCCGATATTTGCGCGGAATGAAAAATCTTACGAAGGATTCGGCATAATAATAAAAGAAAAGAACGAAAAATATAAAAATATCTTTGAAAAGATAAGTAAAGTGAGACAGTTTTTCGTCCAGTCTTTGCATTTTCCCTCACATTAACCGAATACCAACTTCCTTAAGGAGAAATTTTTCTCTCCGCCAGAAAGCCAATATCACCGCCGCTCTCTTCCCTCTTCCGCCCAATATTCTTATATATTTAACTTATGGACTGGCGTTTCGGAAGCAGGTTTAGCAGTTGTGCGCTCACATCACTTGTGATTTCACCGGACAATTTCTCTTTCTTCCACCTTTTTCGATTATAGCTGGTTCTCGCTTGCAATTTTTTTTCAGATGGTTATTCAACTCCGATTTTATTCATGGGTTTGCGCACTTGGCATTGAACTTTCTTTCACTTTGCTTTCTTTTTTAAACTATTTCATTTAGGGTTGAGAATTGGAAACCAATTTCTGTTTTCTCTCGATATCAATCCTCTTTTCCTTTGAAAAAAGGTTAATTGTAGGCAGCATTTATTTGAAACCATCATCCCTAAATATGTTTGTGAAAATAAGCTTCGGCATTTTCAATATATATCAAGGAAAACTTAGATGCATATTGTTTTCATTCTTTACCCGCTTAAAAGTATTTCACCTTAACATCTGCTAAGGTATTTTTCTACTTAGTTTTAGCAAATATTATACTGAAATAAATAAATGATACTTTCAGGGTGGTCTAAGGAATTTCCAACCTCAGATTTTCTTGTCCTAAAAATCGGAAATATTAAATATTAATATTAATATTAAATCGTTAAGATTTTATAATCCGTATAAGAATTAAAATTTTTGATTAAAATTACATATATTTTTATGTGATTGCTTACAATTTATTATTTGATATTTTCATTTTAGATAATTTGGTTTTTTTCAAACACTTTGATAATAACGTCATATAAAATTATCAAAATTTTGATTGAATTTGTTGAAATCTGATTTTCCATGCTTCTCTTTCAAAAATTACTTTTAGCAACTTTATGATATGTTGACATTAAAATTTGTTTCTATAGATGTAGATGTTAACCATTTTAAATTTCTGAAAATTAGGTATTTATAATACTCATATCTAATTAAGGTTCTTTTTTATAAACATTCAATTACAAATGAAGCATGGTACACGAAGTAACTTCCATTTATGGTCACATCAAGTAACTCTAAATGAAAAAAAACATAAATTTACTTCTGTTAAAAAAAATATCAAATTCTTAGTAGGTAATATTGGTAGATATTTCAATATAACTATAAAATTGAATTGTTTAAAAACATTTATAACTTTTAAAAATATTTTTAGGGTAATTAAATCCGGAAGTTTATGTTTAAATTTAAAAACAAATTTAACAGAAATCTATGTACTTCCTTGTCCAGATTTTTATTAATATAGTTTTAGGTTGTTTAAAGAGCACTTGTGAGATTAAGCTTTTTAACTTCATTTAGGGGTTTATAAAAATGTTGAATAAAATTTGAAAGATTTCATAGCACTTTAAATCTCTTTATTTAACATGATATTATATCTATTATAGATTCCAAAAGTCGGTATCTTAAGTAGTTTCCTTATTGCGTTCCTTATCACATTTGATTAATCTTTTTCGATAAATAAAGAACTCTATTTCTAACAAATATTAAAGCCCATTATATTTTGCTTATTTATATATAATATATAAATTTTTCTTTTTTGATATTTCTTTTATAAACTTCAGTATAATAATATTATATTATATATGTAAAGGGAAATCTCTTACTCAGATACTCTGTGTATAAAAAATAATCTAAGAGAAGAAGAGTTCTTCACAGAGAAATTATATTATAATAAATAGATTTTTTTCTCTCTACAGAGTTATCTTTTTAAATAAAAGGAGAGATCTCAAAAATATATTTATTGTAGGGCGACAGTCAGTTTCATTTTTTTATTAAACTTAGAAAGCAATTGATTTTTTTTATTATTGCTTCGAAGATTTGTCCAGTATATATCGATTTTAAAAATTAACTTTATGGTTTCATTCCATGAAATCTCATCAATGCATCTATAAAAAATTCTGCATCTAACTCACAAATACGTAATTTTAATTTACATTTATCATTTTTCATTATATTTTTTAATTTTATTCTGATACTAAAAACATAATTATTATTAACATGAATTATTTATTGAAGATAGTGCATTGAAATAAAATCTAAATTTGATTTTTAACCTAATTTTTGAGTTAAAATTTTTCCAAGTGAAATATGGAAATATTTTTGCCATATTTATACCTGATAAGTAACAATAAAATTTGCAATTTTCTTAAGTCGAAGAATATTTTCTTGC
Organism: Ricinus marginatus; assembly: GCA_028565995.1. Classification (NCBI taxonomy): domain Eukaryota; kingdom Metazoa; phylum Arthropoda; class Insecta; order Psocodea; family Ricinidae; genus Ricinus; species Ricinus marginatus. The sequence continues at coordinate 17,190 of JAOWBB010006637.1, forward strand.
AAATACACTCCAGCAACTGAATGTCAAATATTAATATTTGCTTGTAGTTTTTGACTTTTATGTTATAATAATAATATTTTCTTTGTTTGTTTCATTTCTTCACTTTGCAGCAATTTTGTTTAAGTAAACTCTTCAGTAAAAGTCGCAAGTCATCATTTTTTAATAATATATACGCTTTCCCAATATTTTTATAATTTTTATATATATAACGCTTTCTTTCTTATTTTTATTAGTTTAAACCGAAGCACTTAGCTTGTAGACTAAGTTTTTGAACATAAAATTGCCAAAATCATTTTATCATAAATTTAGCTGATCGGTTTTTTGGTTAAAAAATAACTCTTGTTTATTGTATTGAAGCGTTAAGATTACTATATTGAGACCTAGTGAGATTTCGGTCCAAATATCACGTTTACATAATAAATTGCTCATAAAAAAACGGTTTGAGAAATTTAAATTAGAAGGAATAACTTGGAAATCAATCATATGTTAGTCAATCCTAGAATGTTATTGTAATGAATGTCAGCCTTAGAAAGTTATCAGTATTGATAAATTGAAGAATTTTAGACTGACACACTTGTAATAAGGTTATAAGTGGCTAGACTGTGAAACAACAAAAAAGTCTTTTGTACTATTTCCATAAGTTTTAAACTGTCAAAGAAGCTTGTTCTATGAAATGGTACAGAATTTTTGTGTGTTGATCACAGCATGCGGAACAAAATAAATCTTTCTTTTGAATACAATCATAACTTGTAATAAAAAGAATTGCATTTGAAATCGGTAATCTGCCTAATCGGTTAAAAACTAATAAATCTTATAAAACAAAGAAGACTCTGCTGATTGCGACCTTATTATTCATTTCTTTTGTCTGGCATAAAATTAAGCCATTAAATAAAACCACTGAACTCAGCTACTAGAAATGCATGAAAAATTATGTAAAAAACAGTTTATATTAGCTAATGGATATGATTTATGATACTCTATTATAATGATAGGCATTTATGAAGTGTTTCGAAAAAAAAAGCAGAGAAATCTAACCTGCAACAATCTGAGACTCTCCTTCATCCACCAGTCACCAGATCTATCTCTACCTATTAAACTTGCGTAACATTTTGGTACAGAAAAATAATGCCGATACGTAATAGATATTTAAAGTGAGCTGGAGAAATTCATCCCTATAAAATTTTAAGCTTTTAACAATAATTTGGAAAAAGTAACAGTTTTGAGTCTATTTGATAAGCGAACGATAGCCTGAAGTATGCGTGTTGTAAGCTTTATTGCTGGAACTGCAAGTTAGATTCATTCTTACATTTATGGCTTTACAACAGGATTGATTAGTTGGATTTATACTAGAAAATATATAGAAAATATAAATGTATATTATACTAAATATTGGAAAATAGAATATATGGAAAAATATTGGAAAAAAGAAATATATATATTAAACTAAATATTAAAAAATTAAGAAGAAAACATTTACAATATTAGCAATATGAAATGATTAGATCATACTACAAACTCAATCATTCCAAAACCAATTTTTCAAAAACATGTTCTTATTAATAACTTTTCACTTTATGGCCACCGTTTTCTTTTATTTAAGTAAAACATAGTTTCGTAACGAGAATGATATGAAATAAAGATCGCTTTCTGGAAGTATAAGTTGTAATTAAATCATACTTATTATATCTATTATTTCATGGGGATCATTTTGTTATAATTGTAATAAGATATTCTACATGAAACGGAGTGAAATATACAAGATTTTTTTTTATAATTTGCTAAGTTCTGGATATATGTTTTCCTTCCTTTCTAGTTTACTGAGTCATTCATGCCATTAATCATCAATAAATGTTAAAATTAATAATTTTGAATGCCGATTTTCGAACTGAATTTTTGTTTTATTTTAAGAACTACATCTTGATCCTCATTTTTCTTGTCGTGTCAATTCGTAAAATTATGTAAAAAAGATTAAAGGTCAAATTCGACATCGCACATGATATTGTGAAATTGTTGGAGATATTTACTTATTAATGTGCAAATTATTGAAGAAAGTAATGTTTCTCTACCATAGTTTAAGATGTCAGAATTTGGAAATATTTTGTTTATTTAGATAAACTTTTTATGAAATTGCTTCAACATTTAATTTTCCATTTTGAATAAGATTCAAGAGATTCAATGAGAAATACTGAAATTCGGTATTGTCCTCAGGATTATCTCTTAAACGTTTCATAATTGATGCCTAATAGGCAATCTTTTTTGGTTAAATTGTATTACTTTTTAATACTGCAATAATTTGCATAAGTCTCAGATTTGATGTGAATTTTTTAATTGGCTATTAATCTTTTCACTTTTTGTTTGATTTGTCTTCTAGGTTATATAAATTAAAACTTCTTCTTCTACTTTGTTAGAATTATCATACTGAATAATATTACATATTATCTGCGGAAACATGTAATTCATTTATTGGAATCGAATATCACGCTTAAATCAAATACAATTTTTTATCGTAATACATTTTGTAATCATAAATCTTTATTTTCATATTTTCGGAACGCATCAACATGCCTTAAAATTATTTTAATATAAATTTTTGTTGCAGATAATTTTCTGCAAACATAAATGCCCCTGTGATATGAAATAAGATTAGCAGATGTTAAAATTTCAGAAGGCGATTTTTCTGCATTTACTTTGACTTCCTAAATAAATGTATAAGAACAACTTTTAACTTCCTTGCAAATAAAGATAGTCGAATGGAGATGTTAGGAGCCGGTAATATCTATGTTTTATTCGAATGATTTTTGGGCTGCAAGTCATCCAATGACGATGTCGGCAACATCAAATTGGCGACACCGTCTCGGTCTTCACACGGTTGTAAAGCCGTAAGTTTATTTAAGCAAACATCTTAGAAGATAATCGAGATCCAGTGCAATTCTTGTTTAAAGGCAAAATTTGGTGATGTTAACTTTTTACTTTCGGTCATTTATCGGCAAATTTCTGATGCAAGAGGCTACTTCCTTTAGCACTAATTTTACTTTTCAAAGTTTGAACATTCAATCATTGAAAGATCTCTCAGTCCTATTATTTTCTAATAATAAATTATTATTATCTCTTTTCAGGTTTTTTATATCATTTATAGGAATTCTTGCATAAATATTAGTTTGTAGTTTAATTGTATTGTTTACAATTTACTGCCTATAATATGCTTCCCCTCTCAAGTGATTATGTAGATCGGGAAGATAGAAAAAAAATTTCCACGTTTGACAACGAATAATATGGCCTGCATTTTTCACATAAGTTAAATATTTTCTTTTAAAATCATTCTGCACTTTATCGAAGTGCTGATTTTTTTGAAAGCAAAGTTTTTGTGCCAGCTTTGTTAAATATTTTACATATTTTCGTCATCTAAATATTTAGATTCTCTCTGGAGCTACTATAATGACCAAATATTTTAATGTAAAACACGAAAAGTTTCATCCTGAGGCTATCCTTGACCATCATTTTGAACAATTTCCTCGTAAACAAATCTATAATTAGGAATGAAACAAGTATCGCTGATTAGTATTACAGCACAAAAAGTTATGATGGACTTTGGTCGATATATTAAGTAGTATTAGGTAGTATAAATGTTAATTTTTTTTTTTTTATGTTCTTTGACCAGTTTTTCACTTGAAAAAATTATATTATGAATGATATATTATTTTGTTTAAAGAAAATAATCGTTTTTTAGCATATTTTAAGCATAATTGTCAGCTGATTATTTAAATTTGTTGGAAAAATCTCTATATTTTTACTTTTTGTTTTATAAGTAAAAAATTTTATACTTTCAATAGGGGTTATTAAAATTGAGAACATTAAAGCTAAAATTGAATTAAAGAACTGGTTTAGAGATATTATTATATTATTGAAATTAAATAATTCACATTTTAAGGTAAAAATTTGC
>JAOWBB010006638.1:0-21099 GCA_028565995.1 Ricinus marginatus
GGGGGTGGCGGGCGGCGGGGGTGACATTTTCTGCGCGGAAAACATCGTCCACTTGAATTTTTTGAGAAACACCCCCGGGCCCCGCATTCCCTATCCCGATCCGCCGTCAAATAAATCACCCGCGTCTTTGAGGTTGGCTTCCCTTCGAGTGCACCTCGGCCTCGGAGACGAACGCTTGAGAGAAGTTTGCATCTCTTTCTCCGGCGATGGAAGGTTTTCTCCGACCTGGCGATCGACCGAGCGATCGGGGAGGAGCAACAATAAAAGCGGAAGCGGCGGTGGAAAATTCGAATGGGAGACCTTCCTGACAATGACGTGCAAGACAAAGTGTGGGAGAAACATTTAAAATGGCAGGCATCGAGGGAAAGGACGATATATCGAATAAATAGAAAAATTCTTAATGAACTTGGCCCAATAAGAACGTTCTCATCCTTGCGAAGTATTTCATGGCTGCGCCTGAGCGTCTCAATGTCCCTTCTGCTTGCGTTTTGCCGAAAGCGAGCGATCGTCGCCACCGTGCGGGAGCCGCGACGCCTTCCGTTCGTCCGGTTGCCCGATGCTTCCAACGCGTCCTGCGGGTAATTAAGACGAGGTTGACCGGGCCCCCGCCGGGGGTTCCCGGCGTGCGAGTGCAGGCCGAGAGAGCCGGGGCCCTCGCCACGGGGTGGGCGTGTGACCATTGTTCCCGCCGCACAGCAACCGGTGGGTCTCGATGACGAATCCGTGCCGGTGACTCATCCTCCATTACACAATTTTTGACTCATCCAAACGTCCTCGCCGGGCGATCCGATCCCCGTTCTTTCTCGTCCGAAACCCGGAAAATCCGCTCTTCTCCGGCCACGTGATCAGAGGATTCCGGCCACAAGACGGTTCGCCGCCGGGAAAAATCAAAACGCGCAAATCACTGCAGCGACCATCACGCCATGCCCTTCTAAAAATAGTTTTGAAAATTTATCCGTAAAATCGCATGGAAAATTTATCTATATATAGAACGACGGGCGTTCGGCCCACCTAACGCAATCAATCGATGCTGTGTCCCGCGGGAATTTTCCGGGCTGTAATTCGCCGCGGACGAAGCCGACCGTTCGACGGCAAAAACCCTTACGCAACGCTCGAGCTCGGAGGCTGCCCCAAGTGCATCCGGAGTGTTGCAAGCCGTGCGAGGGCAGAAGGTGCATCGTCGTGTCATTAGCAACCTACTTTTTCCCTCGCTCTTGCCTTGAAGAAATTTTCTTCGGTTTGCGTTTGCACGGAGCGTCGGTCCGCCAAAAGTCGGATCCGCTTCCAGCCGCGGCCACCGAATAAATTAGCCTCGTCCGGGCGTGCCGCGCCACGAGGAAGCTGCGTTGCCCGGAATACGCCGCCGCCGGCATTTGAACGTTCGATCGCGTTTTCTGCAACCTTTCGGCCTGATCCGTCGAAGTCGGTCGCGGCGCGAAGGGGCCCAAAAAACCAGGATCGAATTTTCCCCCCGGGGACGGTCCGGGGGCGGGGTGTCCCGCGCTGCAACGGGGATCGGCATCGGTGGCGAGAGAAGAAGAGAAAAGCGAGAGACGGCGGATGCCGAGGAGAGGAAAGTGGGTCAAGCGATTGCATTTTTCTTACAACGCAGTAGTCTACTTTGCAACGATTCGACCCGACCACTTTTCTTCTGCTTCGCTCGCAGGGACTCCGAGCTCTCGAGCGCTCTCTTTTCACCCCCTCCGCGGGGAAGGAGATGCCTGCCGGAGGTGTCGCGAAGCCGAAGCTTCCGGCGCGGGAATCCCGGGAGGATCTTTCGGCCATAAACGACAGGGACGTTTATTGATAATTTCGCCTGAAATTACTGAACTCGGCGGCAGACGTAAAAAGCGGGGGAGATATAGGTCAAACGACGATCGGTGGAACGGCGGAGCGGGACGAAGCAGAACGTGGCATCAAGGGGAGAATACGCGAAGGTGAAAGAGTCACGGGGGAATTGTTTCCGGCGAAAGGGGTGAAATGTGAAAAGCGGGGCGGGGGAAAGTTCCGCTAAGAACATATTTCCCCGGGGGCAGGGAGGCCAGGTGGGCCGCAGAGGAGGGGAGGTGGGAGAGAGCGCGGCGTCAGCTGCGGGGGTAAGCTTCGCAGTGCGCCGAATCGCGCTCCGTTCTTATCGATTATCCACTAACCTCGAAAGGCTTCCGGAACCGTTAACGCCCTCCGACCTTGGACGGAGGCTCCCCTCCCTGCGGACCTCCCGCGGGAAATTTGCGAAACGACCCCGTACCCACCCCCCCTCTCCCGGCGAAAAATTTCGAGGGTCTGCGGCTTTTTTTCGCCCGTCCTTGGGTCGAGGCCTCCCGCAACGCTACCCCCCCGGCGAACAGAACGGAAACGCACCCGAGATCTTTCCCGTGCTGCAGCCGAAAATTAATTTCCCGAACGGAAAATGGACGCGGTCGCATTCGCCTGCGGAATGAGGCGAAAAAATTCGAGGGGCAATTTTCGGGGGGTGCTGCGGGAGGCGCATTTTCCCCCCCCCCCCCGCTCCCGGGAGACCCCGCAAATATCTCCGGGATTATCTAACAAGTGGAAAGAAAGCTGTGTCGAAATACGTGGCGACCTGGTTGTGAAGGAAACATGACGCAAACCGTGTCTCGGTCAGGGGAACCAAGTACCCGAGTACCTAGCAGTAAGAACTGCATCTGGGACGGCGGTTGGGCAATCGATCGGTATTTAGATCAAAGACATTGAGAGTGCGGGTGTTTGCGCCGCTTTCTCGGGGCCTTCTCTCCGTTGCGTCATCGCCCTCGGTTTCCGCCGTTTTTCACGCGCGCCCGATCGGGAAAGGAGGGAAAACGAAAGGGAGATCGACCCGAGCCCCGGCCTGTCATTCCCCACGCGCTTTATCTGGGCCCCCCGAACGGCGCGAGGTTCGGATCGCGTTTCGCCGGCGCGAAAACCCTCCCCGTCCCCGATTTCTGCAAGGGAAACGATGCGGGACACCCCGCACCCGGTGCCCCCACGTGAGGCGAATCGGTCCAAAAACGAAGTTCTGCATCTCCTCGACTCGCGCGACGGTTTCCTTTCAGGTGCCAGGTACGCGACACCGCAATTACACTTCGCTCGAAAATGGGCTCGGGAAAGGAGAATAGTTCTCTCCGAGAGAGAGACGGAGAGAGAGAGAAAGAGAGAGATGGACGGGGACGGAGTGTTTACTCTTTGATAACTGCGCAATTTATTTAAGGTAGACGAACCCGACTTTCTCCCGTGACACCGTTTGAAGCAGTCTGCTCGAGAGAAAGAGAAGTCGTCGGCTCGGGCATTACCTCTCGCTCGACCAGGAAGTCTTCCTTTCGCTTCCTGAAAGGACGCCGTCTTCTGCGCTCCGCTGCGTCCGTCCCGCAAGAGAAAACTTCCGTTTTCGGTCGCGGATCGGGCAATCCAAATGGGTCGATGCCGATGCGGGGGCCGGACGGACGCGGCATCGGATCGGGTGCGGGGGACGCGGGGGCGGCGAAAAGAAATGGAATAAATTTCGGATCGTCGAGATCCGCGCCAGGTGCGCGCCAAGAAAACGCATTCCGAGCGCTCGTCTCGGGGGCAGCTGCCACGCGCGATGAAGCGAACCTGAGGATGATGCGCGCACATGTTCTTCGAGGAGGCGAGGCAGATGCTTCCCGGGCTCTTCCTTGTGCGACGCCCCCTCCCCATCGCCCCCGAGAGCGGTATCCATCGCTCACCCCCGGGGCCCTGGCTTCGGGGTGGTTTCGCCGGACCGAACGACGGACACCGGAGAAAAACTTCTTTTTTTTTTTTCTCATTTTTTCATCATCCAGCCTTGAAACGAGAAAAGAACCCTGCGTCGGTCGGAGCAGGTGTTGCCAACATCTGGAAAATGAGTTTCTACGAGGAGACAATAGGGACAGATGGTTTCTTCGTCATTAGGAAATATCTTCGGGCCACTTGGACGCGGGGCGAATGCGTCGAATGCCGGCAGAGAAAAAAAAAAAAAAATTTCTTTTCTTTTTCGAGAGGCTCGTGGCAGAAGACGACGCCGTCCCATTTTGTTTCGGAACGAAGCCTCCGCGCTCTTGTTCCGATCGGCCTTGGACCGTCGTCACCTCCGGCTGAGCTTTTCACCGAGCGAGCCGCACGGCGAAATATTTGCGCTATCTTGTCTATCGCCTTCCGAGAAACCGCTGATAAGAAAGTTTGTTATCATCGGTGCCAAACACAATTCCGATCGATGAAATATATAAGTAAATAAGGAAAAAAACCGCAGCCATCGAATCGGAGGGACGGCGGAAACCGGAAGCGGACCGACGGCAACATCACGGGGAAGCGTGAAACATTCGCAGGTAGACGGCAACCTGCGAGATGAAGTGAAAAGGGTGCAAATTGCTCGTCTCCGTTCTCGGCAATTTGCAGCCCCTTCCCGCAATATCTCCCCGACCCAGTTACAGTTTCCCTTAGTCCGACCCAAGCAACAAATTTTTCTCCGCCGCGTTTAATATTCATGCGGACGGTTGCGGGAAAATCGAAATCGGTTCGGTTTCTTCCTCCGCCTCCGGGGGCGATACTTCGCAAAGATATCCACAAAACGAGAGCATGCTTGAATGCAGAAGAGGGAAAGAGGCGAAGCAGCTGCAGTTAAAAGGAATTCAACAATAACAATACCAACCCCCAACTTCTTTCATTGTTAAAAATCGTCTGAGCTAAAAGAAGGCATTCAAAGAGGGCCCCGATGTCTTTTCCGCTCGCATTTGGGGGATGGGCAAAATCGAGCGCGCCACCGCCGCGATTCCGGCTGCGGAAGGAAACCTCTTCCCGGGCGTCCTATCTCGGGGTGCAGGTTCTCGGCACCATTTGGATGGAGGAGAGAAAAATAAAAACCCGCGCAACCGTGAATCCGAATGAAGGTCGTGAGAAAAAGCATAGCGGAGGGACGGCCGCGGATGTCTAAGGGAGGGTTCGAGCGAGGAGGAAACCGAAAATTCAATGTAATTGTTCGGTTTCTGAATGCGTTTCCCCCTCGAGGGAAAGAGGAAGGCCGCGAACAAAAGGGAAGGCTGGAAACTGGATCGGAGACAGGTGAGAGAGGAGACACGGGAACGGCAACAATGCAGCGAAAGCCCTCGCCGGATTTTAAACAAGAGTCTGCGAAAATAAAAGTGGCCTTAAGCACAGCGAACGACGGAACGGGGGTAGGAGCGGGATTTCCGTCCGCGCACGGCGCGGATTCGAATCGCGGCCCTATCTCCCGTCCGCATCCGACACGAAATTCTCGCATCGGTTCTCGTGGAAAGGAAAAAAAAAAAAAATTTTATAAATTACGCTCTAACCGAAGGATAAATTGATACTTATTTTTATTATTAGCAAAGGAGGATGAGCAGATGCCTCTGCGTCTTGAAACTCGGGGCCCCGTCCTGCAGCTCAACAAAAAATCTATTTAGTGCATTAACCGAAGAATTGAATAATTAAATAAGAAAGGACTCGGAGGGAGCGTGTGAAAGGAGCAGGAGCCGATGACTCACCACTCTGAAGATTCCCCCGCCCCGCTGCTCCTCTTTCCCCCGAAAACGGCTTTCAAATCAACTTCCGGTTCCCCACCTTGATGCCTCGCATTAATTGCAGGTGCAACGAGCTCTTCCTAGTTAATTAAATAAGGAATTAATTAGTGGAGCACGATTAATTAGTTTCCCCTTAATTATTTTTAATAAAAATCTTTCATTAACCGAAGGCGTCCCGTCGATTGTCTCGCGGGAGGGCTCCGTGATTGAGATGAGGTTTCCGGCGGACATTCCGCGACAAATCGCCTTCTCCTGGAGGGCGGTGCAATCGGCGCCTCGCAGTGCATTCGTGGCTGGGTCACCGCCCTCCCGGAGAGAAATTATCCGCCGTTCTCACCGCGGTAAACCACTTTCGAAATTTAGTTTTTTTTTCTCTCTCTCTCTCTCTCTCTCTCTCTTTCCTGAAACAGAATTCGGCACGGAGAAAAAAAAAATGGCGACGAGAATGGCACTGCCCTTGCCAAGGTCGCCTTTTCGCCCATAAGTTAAGCATCGATGGGACGGAGAGCTCGGCCATTTATCGCATACGTCATTCTCAGACACTTTCGTGTAAATATTTTGGCTTTTCCGTCTCTCTCCCTCCGCCGCTTTCTCTCTCACTCGCCTTGATTTCGATAGTGGACCGCGACCGAAAATCGTGAAAACTCGCGGAGGGACGTGGAAATCCGGGGCCTCGATCTCGCAACGGAAAAAAAAATGGACGTCCCATTCTTTCGGGGGGGGACAGGAACATTCGCCAAAGGCGAGCGTTTGCGGCCGCCGGTGGGAAATTCGAATGACGAAGGCTGCAACCCCGGGTGACACCCAAGCCGGGCGCGATAAGGGCTCCGCGCGTTCCAGGAATAAGGAGGCCTCTGGGGGTATCGGATTGCGTGGGAGGCAGGAATCGTCGGTGACGGGAACGGCGCTGGGCGGACGCGAAACTAATACGGGAAAACGGACGTTATCTCGGAGCAATATTTTAATCCGAGCAGCTCTCCCAGGATCATGTTCCCCCGCATTTGCCTTTCATTTTTTCGAGGGCGACGCCGTCGTGGGCAGATTAATAGATTGGAGGAAGGAATTCGAGCCTTGCGGAACCGGAGAGACGAAACGACGCTCGTACTGCGGCAAACCGGGCGCGCCTTACCCCGCTCCCCCTCCCCCTCCGAAAGCTCGATCGAGAGGCTCGAAATTGCCGCAGATTTTCGCACGGCAAACCTCCCATCGCCGGAACTGGGAGCGACCCTCCCAGCGAAGAAGCGAGAAAAAAAAAAAAATTCCGACTAAAATCATGATGACGTCACACAGATCAAACATGCGTCAGAAGTCAAGCCCCTCCCTCCCCCGCCCGGGGACCGCGGAGAATCTTCTCCGTGAACCTCTTCCCGAAAGCTCAGCATGCGAGAGCGAAACATCGAAGACGGGTCGAATGAATGAACTTCGTTTGTTTTCGTGCATTTATTTGGTCCCGAAACGGAATTATACGAACGCGCTCCCGCGCTTTTAAAACAGATCGATAATTCCCCCTCCCCCGGACTGAATTTTTAAAAATTGCCGACGCCATAAGGCAAGCACGAGTTGTATAACCATCTCAGCTTTCGTGATTGTAAACGTAAACAGTGACGAGTAAGTCCCGCCAGGCAACATGGCCGCCGGAAGCCGGCTCCACGTGTAGGCTTCGAAAAAAGAGGGAGAACAATTCCGAAGATCCTTTACGGAATTATATCATCATTTCGCGTTTAATAGGTTAAATATGGGGGAAAAATTTATCGAACACTCAAATTTAACTAGGGAAAGGACGAGGTGCTCTTGTAAAACGTCTGGACTTCTTTTCTGTTTCGTTGGCTTCCATTTGCGTCGCTTTACCAGCCCTCGATCGATAATTTAAAAATCCAGCAAATTATGCGTGTGGCAGCGGCTGCGGGGGTCTTTTCGACTGCAGATTTCGCGTACCTGGAAACGGCTCACCCCACGTCTGGGAAGAGCCGACGCGCTTCCCCTCTCGATTTCCGATATTCGGATGGGGGCGACCCCCGCTGCACGTGCAGCTTTTTCGGATATGAAGGCACACGTTCGCGTCAATTATTTTATTTTTTTATATTTTTTTTTTTTTTTTTTTTGAAAATGCCGGGATGATGCCTTCGGATGCGTATCCCGGTTATAAATTTTTACGATAATTTGCAGGATATCGCTTTCCAGAGTTTATTGCGGAGAAATAAAGTTAATGTAAATAAAACAATCCGGTTGAAATGGGATTTTAAGAGCCGTTCCACGTGGGAAAACAACCATTTTTGACTTCCACGTGTCTTCTCCCTTCTCTGCTCCTAAGAGGCTGAAATTGGTGTTTTATGGCCGTTCACTTAGGGTTAAGTGAAAAAGTTCAAAAGTTCATGAGGCCAAGTTTTTGGGGGCACGGACCGGGACAGTTTTGAAATTCGGAGGTTTCCGGCTCGACATTAAAATTTTCATTTTACAGAGATCGGACTCCGCGCCCCGCGCTTCCTTCGGAGAGCGTCCAAGCGTCGCGTTCGCCCTCTCCTTCGTTCCCGACGGAGGTAAAAATCAAGGGATGGAAACCGTTGCGAAATTATCCTTTTGGCGCGATTTCCCTTTCGGAAACGAAGCGAGGGGAGTTAAAGGAAGAACGCGGAGAAACTTCGCCGAAGGGAATTTTTATAATGAAATGGGAAAGGGACGATTCCCGAGGGGAAAGGTCCTGGTTTTATGAGTGCGCACATGTTGATGACTGCGTTCGCCGGAAGGGGCTGAAAGAAGGGGAGATTTCGAGGTCATTGACGTCCTGGGGAACGGCGAACGGCACGTGGAGCTTTCCCGTCCCCGATGCTCCGGGTGCGACGCGTAACGGCGCCCAAAATACGCCGCCTTCCTCGTGCCGTGGAAATTTCGACTTCCGGCCGTGCCTCCCCCGTTTCACCGCCCTCTTCGGATCGATCCGGGCTTCCGGATTGATCCCCCTCCCCCACTTCCCCGACCCGTTCAAATTTGAATTTCAGCACCGTTTCTCGTTCGGTCCCTCGGGAAAAACGGCGGAAAACCCGATTCGGAGAGAAAACGGTCGAAAAGGAGAATCGCGTTAGAAAAAAAAAAAAAAAAAAAAAAAACCTATACAAATTGCGGCGGTGATAAATCGAAGACTCCGCCGCGCGCAGCCTCCTTGGTGCTCTGCGGGACCCCGATCCGGGAGTTCCCCCGGCTTTTAGCACGTGCACGGGAAACACCCAAGCCTCCGATTCTCCAAACCGTGACGAGCTCCGTTCGAGGGCCGCCACCGTCAAAAGGGATATTTCCCGGAAAATTTAACAAAATTCCACGAAAAAGCTGTAAGCCAACCCGAGGGATTCCTTTGCGCGTTTCTCCCTCTCGACGCGGGTTTCGCGCCGGGAAAGTTCGGGGGAACGTCTCCGACCTCCATCTTGCGGACGAAACGAACCGAACCCATGGTGCCGAGGCCTTTATACGGAATGCAATGCGATTCGGTGCCACTCCTACCTTCGGGTGAGATTGGTTTAATAACGCACAACTCCTGTCCGGCATGCTTCAACCTCATTCTTCTTCCACCAACTTACTTTCCCACGTACTAAGGATGGGTTACTGCGCAGTGCCACATTCGAAAATTACTCGAACCACTCGTTTCGCTTCCCGTCGGACGCCACCGGACGAAGCAACCTCGCGTCGCACACATCGCGGGGATGTCAGCTCTAGTTCCGGGCACCGGTGCAAACGTGACAGTCGCTTTTGCTAGGAAACAGTCGAAGCAGCAGTAAACCGATAATTAGTTTCGGGTTGCACCACAATTGCTAAGTGTGCATTGCGTGTATCATGTATTAAATGAGACCGTCTAGACTAGATAAGAAAAGCTGGATCGGTTACAACCACCTGTGACTCACTTCGGTCGGCTCCTCACCCCGTCCGCCTAATGCCACGTGTCCTTCCGGCCTTCCAGAGAGTAATCCGAATCCAAAACGGAAATCACTCCTGGATGGGTCCCGGCCTTGGCCGCGTCCACGACGGCATTATCGGGACTCTAACGTTTCCGACGGGAGAGAAATTCGTACGTCGGAGGCGATAAGGACGAGACGTCCGAGAAGAGCGTGGGGCAGGTCGGAGCGAGATAGTCCCTCGGTCGAGCGTCGGATTCCCGCGAAATCGTCCGCGGACCTCGCTCGAGATGCCTTCGCGACGCGGGCGTCGCCCCGCCGGTCCGCTGGAAAGCCGCGACCGGGAAAACCCGGAATTCCCTGCGGACGAGGGGCGCAGCTTCCGCTTCCCTCGGACTTCGCATGCGAAGAATCGGATCTCGTCGAATGGAAACCGGTCCGGGGGACGAGGCAAGGGGCGGGCTCGGCGTCGACAATCGGGAATTTCTCGACAGCAGCCTTTCCCGTCGATAAAAGAACCGCAGCCCCTTCCCCATCCGGATGACAGCAGCTCCGTCGGTCGAAAATTTTTATTAATTCGGATGACGTTTCTCGTTATTTCCATTTTCCCTTTTTCCTTCTGGAAAATCTCGATGAATGCTGCCCGTAAAAAAAAAAAAAAAAAAAAAAAGGTGCTAATGCGGTCCAAACTGCATGCAATAAAACATATAAATGGAGGAAAATTTCTTTTGCAGCGGCATTCAATGGGCCCCGAAAAGCAATTTACCATTTTAAAGCTTCGACACCCAAAAGCTTCAGCCGTGACCTTTTATTTTTCACCCGCTGTCCGCTCAAGAAGAAAGAGTGGAAAAGATTTACGATCGAATTGTTCGGAAAAGAATGCAGTTCGGATGGTAAAAAGGAGCCGCACCGCTTTGTGCGACTCCATCGGTCGATGGGGGAAGGAACCGAGAAGAAAACTGACGTGAAAAAATTTACGACAAATTTGGGCAGCGTCATTAAAGTGGAGGACGAAAATTGACGTGGAGGCAGAAATTCAGACCTCACCCTCCAACTTCCCTTCGCGGCACGAAATCCCCGAAGCAAAGTGCGTGACACAAGAGGACGGGACCGGCCTCTGCGTGGAACTCTCCGGCAAAGCGCGTGAGAGACGGGTCGTCGACCCCGTCTGAGTCATTTCCTTCCTCTCCCCATCCGCCCTTCCCCCTCGCTTTTTTCCACCCCTTGCTTTATTCACCCTCTCGGATAATCCCCTTCCCTCCTTCCGCAGTTAGTCAACCACCTTTTCCTCGGCACCTCGCAACGACGGTTCCTCTCTCTTTCCCATTTTCCCCCGTTCCCGGGGCGAAATCCCCGCGGACGACGCACTCGTTCGTCGCCGCCATTCCATCACGTCAGCTCGCATCCCACCCGATCGGACCGCGCCGACGGATAATTCAACTGATCCGCGGCATCGGAGACTCGTGATTTCCGGAACGACCATTTCCCCCGGGGGTCGGGCTCTTCCGGCGAACGAAGAAAATCCCGATCGCGGTAGCGGTCGAATCACCGGTTTAATTTTCCGGTGTTCGCCCGTTCGCAAGTGCCGCGGAGCCATTTTCACTTCAGGTTGCGCACGTTACGACCGCGCTCTCGACGTTTTTCGGTTCATTAACTGAATGTTTTATGGTTGGAAACGTCTCCGAGACAATTACGAGACCTTAAAGAGATCGCCAAACCCGTTTTTCCAGTCGCTGCGTACTGCCGGGGACCGCTCCCGTCGGGACTGCCGACGCCCCTGCCGCCGCGGCCTCTCGTTTCCCTCGGGGTGCCTCGTTCGGGGCGCCCTCCCCCGGCGGGAGAACTTCAAGCCCCGTTCGAACGTCGGACGGGAGAAGAAATCGAGCTCGCGCGTTCCGGGCGTTTGACAAAGCGTTGCGGGGCGGCGCCGACGGCACCGGGGGAAGCGCGAGAGCGTCGCGGTCCTAAGCCACTAATTCCGAAGGTTAATGCACTGCCCCGGCCTATAAATAAAGATTGCACTCACCGAGGACGCTTCTTTATCTGGATTCTGTTTACATTTCCGCGTCGAGCACCGAGATTAGGAGCATCCGAGCCCGCCGCGTTCCCGGAGCCTCCGAGATCTCCTCGTTCCGGAAGCGGAATCCCCGGGAGGGATCCGGGGCTCGCTCCTCCCTTCCTCTCCCCCCGCGATTTCGCATGCTACCGAACAACGCGTGTGAATATCCGCGACACGTGAATGGCTCCCATTGTCGAACACAATGGCGCCATGTCTTTTAGAGCATTATCGCTCGCTCCTACGCGGCCGAGCCGCGGGAACGAGCGTTCCGCGGCCATTCATTTGCGAACGCATTCATTCAAAGTAATCCTCCCCTCGTCGCCCCGCCGGATTCGCGGTTTCGACGCGGGAAACGTTCCGAGCCCCATCGCGAAGGTTGTTCGGCGGGGGAAAAAGGCACGTCGAGCGTGGCGCACGAAAAAGCGAAGTCGCGGAGGCGGATGCCGGGAGCGAACTCGTAAACGGGACGGCGCGGTCTCGCTCTGCTTTTCGGAACGTCCCCGACTCCCGTGCGTCGCGGGAGCGGAAACCGGAAAGGGAACTCCGGTCGGGTCCGAACCGCCGGTTCGCCATTATTTCATGCGAGTGGAGCGGTCTTGCATCGCACTCGCCTTTTACTTCGTCGAAGAAATTACGGTTGCCGCGGTTAATTTCTCAATTATCTCCTTTAAATTCAATTAGATCAATTACCCTTCCTCGGTCGCGTTTAACAGTCTTTTTCCCGTGTGCGAACGGGACGCGCTCCTCAGGAAGTTCGCGACGCTCGCGTTGCGAACCACGATTCGGCCGACCGAATCGGGCTTTCGTCTGATTTTTGCCCGCAGCACCCGACGATCGATCCCGGAGTTGCGCGCGTACCGCATCGTCGCTCTCCCGCGGATGCAGGAAGGAGGTGGGAAGAAGTCCGATTCCATTTTAGCGTTCGCCGATCGAGGCTGCCAACCCGGAGTCGGGGCCTTTACACTCGGCGGAATGCGCCGGCGAGGAGTCGACCATTGCGCTCGGTCTTCGGACGTAGGAAAAGCGCGGCGATTAACCGCGGAGTGGCACCGCCGAAGGAGTTGCTGCGAGAGCAAAGATTCCTTTGTAATGCGACGGAGGACGAAAGGTCACCGTAATTATAACGTGAGGCGAATTGCCGCTCCGGGATTGTGAGAAAGGACAGTTCGGCCGCGTCGCTCCTCCGGAAGACGGAGAATCGCGGAGGTCTCCCAGCGAGGGCGGACATTCACCGTCGACGGTGCGTACGTTGCCCCGCGAGACTGGAAAACAAACCGTGGAACGAGCCCTCTCCCATCTGTGTCAGTTCATTTACCGGGTATTCGGCTGTGATTAATGGGAGGTCTCCGAAAGGAATGTGCTTAAGAACCGAAACGCCGCGCGGGAACGCGGTCATCGCACACGCGGCAGAACGGCGACGGAACGGATCCGCCGTCCGAGTATCCGCGTTAAAAATGGAAATTCTTCGGAGCGATCTCGATGGCTGTTGGCTCGGGAACGAACGGCGGGGGGGGGCGGGAAGGGAGGGACGCACGTCTAGACTTTAGAATGCCGTTATTAATAGTAACGGATAAAGAAAAACGGATAGGACAATGGAAAAAAACGAGGATCGCCTTTTATCCATTCGCGGCAGGAGAGATAGGCGAACGCGCACTATTTATAGTGGAGTGTCACGGTGAGCGTACGTCTAAATAGGGAGAGGCAATTCTAGAACCGGATATGCCGGGAGGAAAAAAAAAAAAAAACTTTCAACGCCGCCATTCATTCGAAAGGGCAAAAAAATTATCTCTCGGCCTCAGATAGAAGCGAAAAACCCCGATTAGGAAAAGGATGTTGGAAGCGGCGAGATACGGCGCCCTCCACTTCTCCGGGGGTGCCACCTTCGATTTCCAAAGGGGGAAAAATCCCCGAGGCACAGCCTTGTCGAAGGCCCTTACCCGCGGGGAGAAAGGAAATTCGGGAATCGTCTTCCTCTCCCGGATGGAGGGGAGGTCGCCGGGGGGGAGGGGAAGAGGAGAAAACCGGGGTACCGGAAACGCGATTGCATAAGACGCAGTCGGCGAATCGCGGGGCCCGCGCACGATCGTTCACCTCGATGCGCGCGCGACAGAGAAGGGAGGAAGTGGTGGGGGGAGAGGCGGGGGAGGCGGGGGGGAGGAGGAGACCGTTTTACGCGGGAAAGAGAAATAAGCGAAAAAAATAACTAAAAATAAAACAAATTATTGGCGGGAGGACCGGAGGCGAAGAGTGGAAAAAACCGTAGAAGTCTTTGGACTTTTTAGAGGCCAGACACCAGTCGCGGAGCGTCCGGAGCCGTCCGCGGATGCTTAGCTTAGCGGACGACGTCTCCGGCGTCGGATGTAAACAAACGTTGGTGGATATCTCTGGCAACAAAGAATTTTAAAATTACTTCTCCAGCGGCCGAGGTGGCGCCCATGCTGAGACTTCGCGGGTGGACCGTATTTTTCGAAGGTCTGGAATTTTCGTTGCTCGGCCGTGAACCTAACTCGATTTTTTTCCGTTTCCCGCCAATCAGGTCGATGATTCTTCTTTTTTTCGTCTTCCATCACACCAGAATGACGCTTCATCTTTGTCCGGTCCTCCGTTTCGGGTTATTTTTATTTGTTTTCTTCCTTCCAGCTCTCGTAGCGCCGGAATCGAGGCGTTTGTTTGATTTCGCATTCGCCGCCGCCGCCGTCGGATCCCCGAACGCGGCGCGCCGGGTGCCTCCCCCCCCCCGAAAGACGCCGCGAGGCGCTCCCGCGCCGGAAGGGACCCGGCCGTTCGAGCAGGGGATGGACGCGAGTGCAAACCGCTCGAAACGGGGCAAAGTTAACTCGAGGCGGTTCCCTTGCCTTTTGCGGTTGCGAACGCGTCTCCGATCTTCGTCCCTTCCCCGTTTCGAAGTCAGAAATCGAACCGTTTCCAGTCCCGAAGGGCCGCATTCGAAAGCGGAAGGAAACTTTCCGCTAATGCACGTTCGCAATTCAACATCCCGGAGGGCAAGGCGAGGGAAGTAACCGCCGTTCGTGCAATATTAATGCCCGAGTCAAACGACTCTCGAAGGAGCAAAAAACAATCCACCGATTGAAACCGGAGGGGTGAATACGTTCGAGGAAAACGCGCGGAAAGCATCCGAACCGACGCGTTTCGGATGTCGAAAAGTCGCCTCGAAAGCTTTTCCCGCGGCGAGAAATCGTCCGTCGATTCGCGGATCCGAGGCATCGAGGGAAAAGGTCTAACCGAACGCGGTTAGAGCGCGATCTTCTGCCACGGCACTCCACCCGGGGGCGGTTTTCTCAGACCCACGACGTATTTAAAATCTCGCGTTGAGACGCGTTTTTGTCGTGGAACGGAGGCGCATTTGAAGAACCGAGACGCACATGGTTTCTTTTAAAAGGAGTTTTCGGTTAAGGGTACCGTCAATGGCGGGGCACCGAATTCCACTCAAAAAGGAATCCGCTCCGCCGCATTCCAAAAGCGCACCGTGGCGGATTGTTTTTTTTCTTTTCTCAGTTCTGCCTCCGCCTCGGTCCAAGGGATGGAATTTACTTTGCCGCATGCTCCTGCCCCAGCTCGGTGAAATCGCTTTGCGGCAAAATTTGCCGAAGGTGAATTTCCTCCGCATGCAGAGCCTGCGCCACCGTCGGGCGTCTCTCGCGCCCGGTGGCCGCGGACTGCGCCGTTCGGCAATCGAGTCCAATCCGAATCGCTGCGAAACCCCGCGTCGCTCTGCCGGGTGAAAATGGAAAATTGCCGCGGACGAATGTGACGGGTCGCTCATCCGACGTTGCGCGTGAATCGCGGAGGAATTATATTTGACACGGGAAGGTGGGGAGGCCTTCGTAAGGGCAAATTGTTTTCCGTCCGTCGAAGGCGAGAAATAAAAAAATAATTTAGAAGCATCGACATTAGCACCACTTTAATGCGCACATAAATTAGAGGAGAGAGTTTAACCTTTGGATGTGAAAGTACAAAATTATTACAAATTATCCTTGCATAACCGGATTAAGCGTTTTTCTTCTCCAAAAGAGGTTGTTTTTGGGGGGCCCGCGGGAACCTCCGGTGAGCGCGGAAGCGTTAATTTTTGCGCGCCCCCGATCGGAGAGCTCCGCGCTTTTGTACAACCGTTCGCGCGGCTGCTTCGCCCCGTTTGCGAACAATCTGAATGTCGCGAGATCCTTTTTCCGTGGGGAACAAGAGAAAGCCTCGCGCCCGATCGGAGAGAGCTCCGCCCGGAAACCGCAGGGAGCGGCTGAAACCACGGTGAGTGTGGCCGCCTCCCGGAGTCCGCCCCGGCGTAAGGCTCGTGCCGGGGTGAAAAACGGTTCTTCGGCGCGGTTGCCGGCAGCACGGAACGCAGCGGAGAACAAACCGGAGAGTTGGTACAACGCGTTAATTATAAATTTATGCGCGGATAGTTGCAAAGTCGAAAGGGAAATACTTTGCATGCCAAATTTGCATAAAATTTACCGCCTCGAGTAAGAGAAATTTGCACTTTAAATATTTAAAAAAAAAAAAAAAAGGGAAAAAAAGAAAAATGTGCCTAATATCCGATAGTATCTCGAAAGCCATTAATTTAAATATCAAGGCGAAGAGACCAGAAACGTGGCCTTGTCCTTTAAGAGAACTTATCGCTATCTCGAAGCCTTTGTTCGTTATAAGCGTTGCTTAAAATTAAGAGTGTCGCTATTTATAAGCTCTGCCGGGATCGCGGGGGAGCGCCGCTTCGAGGGAGGGCCGTGCCTTGCGCGCCGTGCGACCCGGTCAAGCCAACGGTCGTCGCTCGTCGGAGGGAATTCGCCGCGTCAACTAACGATACGTTTTAAAGTAAAGATAATGATTCCACCTCGACGTAATTGACGGTTAATCGAACGGCATTGTCAAAGAAGAGGATAAAAGGCGGCGATAGCTCGAAATTCCCTCCCCGGCGTGAAAAGGCCGAGGAGGCGGAAACGGAGCCGCGAATTAAAGGCCCCGGCCGAGCGACGGGAGTCGCCGGTCTCTCTCTCGAGGGAAATCGAATTCCCGGGGATTCCAAATCGCGGAGGCTCTGCCCAGACGAAACGTTGAGGCAGTCCACGTGCGGCCTAAAACGGCGGCCTTGATATTCGCAGGTCAACATTCGCATAAAGAACCGCGAAACTCGTCAACGTAGCAACAAAAATTTACGCGTTCCACATTGTTCGGTTATGCGACATCGCGAATTTCAGCGGTGCGGGGGGGGGGGGGGAAAGGGAGACCCACGGCACCGGGGTCAAAGGGCGGGTGCGTAAACGGCGAATCCGGAATCGGACGGAGCGTCCGCCTTCTCGATCGCCGACGCCACGCATCGCGTCGCGGGTGCAGGGAAAAAATTACGCGACGCCGTTCGCGCTCCAGAACGGCTGAAATTTCGCTTGTCCCTGCGGCACGCGGGCTCGTCGCCAAAACGCTCGAAAGCAATCCCCTCCCTCCCCCTCCACGAGTCGCTCCTCCCTCTCGCCCCGCCGCAGCCTCCGAGTTTATTACCCGCCGTGAAAAATCGAAGCCCTCCGTTTACGGTGCCCGGATTCACCTTTCTCGGAGGCTCTCATTAAAATAAATCATAAAATTTTCACGCCTCATCGGGAATGTCCCACGGCGGAGCGGTCTGTCATTCGACGTTGCCCCAAATGGCAATATAACTAATTGGCTTCGAATCGATCGAGCCGGATGCGAGAAAGCTCCGCCGACGCCATAAACGAGAAGCGCATTAAAAAGAGAAAAAGAATCTTAAAAACTCCTCCGTAATTGCCGTCGTTCGATTGGTCGAAGCTCGATAAAAAGGAGAAAAAGTCATAATGGTGATGATCGCGGGCGAGGAAGAAATGGCGCGCGGCGGGAGAGGGGAAAGGAAAGGAGGACGTAAAAAAGGTGAAGATGCAGAAGAGAACCGCGCTTAAATTTTTTAATTTAACACGAATCCCGAGGAGGCAATAAAAAGTTTTTATGAAAGCGGTGTACGGAGAGCGACGCTCGACTTTTAGCCCCCCGGTGGAGCCGAGCGGGGAGAAAATGCGAATTTCTGGTAATGCATCATGGCGGGGACCCAAATTCCGAAATAAGTCCCGGGGAAATCTTCGATTGCCAATGCAGACAATTCGATAGCCAACAGCAAAATTAATTTTATTCTCTTTTCTTCTCCTGTTCAGTATCGGATTACATAAAAATCCGGATTTGGGCGGGCGGGACGCAGAGGAATTTTCATCCCCCCCTAATCGGCCCCGGCTTCGGTTTTAACGTACGAAACCCGGAGATTTCCGGAGCGGGGAATCGCGAACGCCGCCCCCCCCCCTCCTCTTCCCGATTCCGTCGCGAGAAAAGGCCATCGGGGATGTTTCCGCTCGCATTTTGGCAGCCCTGAACCCCCCATTTTCTCTCCCGCCGCCCGCCTCCATTCCGTCCGCTCTACCGTCGGGTACACCAAAGGCGAGCAAAGCCGCGAATCCGCGAAATTTCTCATCTCCCTCGGGGCCTCGGTCGGAACAGGGAAAAGGTAGGAAATCGCGGATGAAAATAGACGACCCCGTGACATGTGCCGGCCAGGAAATCGTCGCTTTTTGCGTTTGCGTTATTTTTAAAGGATTGACGCGATCGCAATTCGGGAAATCGCGAGGTCGAAAACATGCAGAGCTCCGATTCCTGGACAGCGCGAAACCCAAACGGGACGAGAAGTCGGATCGGCCATTTGCATTTTATACAAGAGAGCGGCACGAAAGCGTGTAACGCGCATTAATGCACCGTCCGGCGCGACCTCATTAGAGCGCTGCACCTCAAGCAGACGACTTTTCCGTTACGTTTACGTAACATTTCGAAGCCGCGAAAATGGAACTTTGGGAAGCAAAACAATTTTTGCCGACGAAATCGGTCCGGGGACCGCGAGGAATTTCGCCCGAAATTCCGACGGGAGCGACGCATTTTCGCGTTGCGAGCCGCGGAAAAAACCCGACGCGACCGACCTCCCTTCACCGCGAACGAACGTCGTTCCGCGTCGAAAGTGCAAAACGATTTCGATTGGGGCCACTCGGTAAATTGCGATCCAGATCGATCCAGGCGCTGATAATGCGCAAATAATCAACTGCCACAACACGTATTTACATATATAATTCGTTACGTGTGTGGGATTATGAAAGTGTTTACAAATCTTTCTGTTGCGGAAAGGTTAGGTCAAAATGGTCATCGGATGTCATCTTCCCGTCCTTGTCGAGCGTCCGCTCCTCTGAAAGCGTTTTCGTTTTTCCTTCTCGAGTAACGCGATTTCGATGCCTCCGCGACACGCGGGTGAAAAAACCCCGGGCTCGAGTCCGGAAACTTTCCGGTGTCGTGTCGCGGATGGGGGCAGCGACGAACTGGCCCGCTCCCGGGGGAAGGCCGGGAAAAAAATTTTCTTTGTCATCAGGAGCAATTTTCATCCCCGCGATCTGGCAAAAAAAAATAAAATAAAAAGGAAAAGGAAAAAAAAAATCCTCCAAACACGCACGCATAACGTAATTATTATGCCGACTCCTTTTACGTACGGGGGAAAATTTTAAGAGTCGGAGTTAATTATTTTGCCGGAGAAAAAGGATGCACAAAATAATTTCGAAAAAAGAAAAAGAGTCACCATAATAAAGTCCTTTTATCCTTTCACAGTGCGGCTTTATTAGGTTTGGGGTCATTTCATCCGTGAAGGGTTTTTAGGACTCCTGCCTTATGGGCAGGGCTCTGTCATAAAGAAAATTACCGAGATATAAAAATGGGAAAAAAAAAAAAAAATTAAATTTTTAATATGGAACCGAGGTCGGAATAAGGGGAAATAAAATTTCCAATCGCTTTAAAATGTGTATAAAGTAATAAAAAGCAAACAAATTAATATTATTTCCATTGTATTTGCCCCGTAACGTATTTTGGGAAATCCAATACGCATTTATGGCGTCGACGAAGGTCATCTTGAATGGCGGAATCATCAACGAAGCGCAATAACGAGCCCTCGCGGAGGACGAAAGGTTCGTGCGCGGGGCAGCACCGCACGGGGGAAACGCATAAAAAAGGAAAATGCTGGCAAGTAAATTTCTTATTAACAAAAGGAACAAATAAAATCAACCCTCGACAAGCCACCCGAAAAAAAGTTCACCCTCGTGACAAAGTGCGGGGTAAAAACAACTGGGATGGAGGAGGAGGAGGAGGAGGAGGAAGGGAAAGGAAGAGGTTTTTGAAAGAGAAAAAAAACAAGAAGTGAAATATTTATGGGGTTCAAATAACGGGAAAATAATATCGGAGACGTATTGTTGAAATTTTTCATTGTAACGCGACGGGGCAACTCGCTGAAAACAATTTTCGAGTTTCGTTTAAATTCAAGGAAAAATTTTTGTTCGAACGCTTTCGCCTCGAACCGGTTGCGGGCGATCGGCAGCGCAGCTTCGGAGGGACCGGAAACAGGAGCCGCTTCCGCTGACAATTTGACGGACGCAAAATTGCGAAAATCCCCCTCCGAAGGGGCGGTGGCGGGCAAAGCACCAAGCGTCGGCGGCAACGCCGCGATCCGAAGCTCCGCCGTTATCATTTTTCAAACGGAAATTCAAACCAAACTAACTTTGATCTTGTTTTTATCTATTTTCTGTTGACCCTGGCATTTGAGTTTTTTTTTTTTCTTTCCTTCTTTCTTTTTCTCTTTCTTTCTTTCTTTCTTTCTTTTTCAGCGCTGCCAGCACTAATGGCTCAGCAAACAGCCGGCGTCGAGCAACTGTTGGAAAATATGAAATTTTACTCTTTCGGCGCTTTCCTCGGCGATACGGAGCCGACTCGAGCGGAGCAAAAGCCGCGATTTTACGGGTGATCGAAGCTCCTTCCGGCATTTCCGGGAAAGCGTGCCGAGCTTCGGCACAAAAGCCGCAACGGACGGGAAAGGGAAAGAGAGAGAGAGAGAAAAAAAAAAGGAAGATAGTTTCTGACTCTCCTTAAATTTTGTGCAGCTCTAAACAAAATGGAAAGAAAAAAAAAAAAAAACGTGACCAAGCGAAATTGTGCAAGAAGAAAAGACTAAACATTTGCTGATGAGGCATGGTTGAGCGAGTGCGTCAGCAAAAAATTTGGATGAGCGATGAATGAAACGAACAAAAGGCTGAAAACACCCGAAGAGGATGGAAACGGATGTACCTGGCGCGGATGACGGGAGCAGAGGAAATGAAATTTGAACCAATTCGCGGGAATCCGGATCTGTTCCACCCTCCGGATGCGCGACCGTCCGTCAGGTACAAAGCGGCGTGCGGCAAACATGGAGTGCTGGCTCGGACGGTGATCGTGAGGGGCGGCAGGCGAACGCGATCCGTACGGAATGCATCACGAGCACGACAACGGAAAACGATAAATTCTCGATTGCAAAGGGCCCGAAATTGTTTAAAAAACGAGTCGGGGAGCGTCGGACCCGGTTATCGACTGCAGCCACGTGTAAATTCGAGAAAGCGGAATTTTCGCGGTGCGGGAAGGCGCTCCAAAATGGCGGATCTCGACGAAGGGACACGAAGGAAATTTATTTTTTAATTAACCCCCCTTCTTTCTTTCTTTCTTTCTTTCTTTCTTTCTTTTCTAATTTTCTTTTCTTTCTTTCTTTCTTTCTTTCTTTCTT